>JAOQMS010000009.1:2590425-2608331 GCA_027563885.1 Erythroxylum longipes | reverse complement strand
AACCCATTAACTAAAATATAATTAATTAAAATAATATAATTAATTATAATATAATTAATTATAATTTATTAATTAAAATATTGTAATTAATTAATTAAAATAATATAATTAATTGTAATTAATTAAATAAATAAAGTATAATTAATTATTTGTAATTAATTAATTAATTGCATTATAATTAATTAAAAAATATTTTTTTTTCTTAATATATTTTACAAACCAACCACTATTAATAGTAATAGTAATCATTCCTTCATTTTAACTAACTATCATAATTATAATGACAATATTTATTCTCATTCTTCACTATATTCATTCTCATTCTTATTATCATTTTCCGTGCGAACCAACCGCCCCCTAACTTCATATATTTGGTTTTTGGGAATGCAATCTAACATCGAATTCTCATTCTTCGAAATCAGGCAATGAACATGTCTATGTTCTTGCCACTTTCTTAGTCACTTTAGATAATTTGGCTATACTGACGTCATCTTCAGTTTAAAAAAAACTGAGTACAAAACAACCTTTCTATTTTAGTTTATGAAAGAACAAAATTCCTAGGCAACAAAGCATACCAGGAGAAGGTCGTGCTTATTAATAAGTTTGGAAACCACCTAAGCTTGAAGTTTTCTAAATTCTTGTAATTAGTTAATTCACCACACTGAATAATGAACCTAGCATTATGCTTAATAGTTTACTAGTCATCTTCACTAAAAAAAGTAAATTCAAGAATTATGTAACCACAGTGGTAAGGATTCTCATGGTCAATATGCTTCAGATAAGGCATACACAGTTCTTGAACATCTTCTCTAACGACTTCCATATCAACATAAAGTCTTATTTATGGAGGACTACTAAGAAAAACATGATTATAGTCTACAGCATAAAGGTTGCCCTCTAGGTTGTAATTTTCAGTAGAGGCTGAATTAGACTTCAAATCCTAAATATCATTTACATAAACAACATCATTTTTTGTTGATATTTACAGCAATTTCAAAGTCGTGCCAGCTCGAGACTTAGTTAAAGGTGAAGTTACCGTCTCAAGATTTTTTAATCATTTGGGACATAAAGCCTTCATTTCTTTCTGCAATATGTACTTCTTTCTCTAGGACTAAAGCTATAGCTATTTCTTTTCTATTCCCTATTTGTGGCATCATGGTCCCACTAGGCGGTCCAAATTGTTGATTGCTTTTACAACCAACTAGGAATTCTCACGTTCTTAGGAGGAATTCTCATGAAAATATACTTGACTTCTAAACAACTTTATAGGTGGGTTTTGATAAACTTAAAAAATATATTTCTAATTAATCAAAATATTAAAGAGTATTGAAATAAAATTTAACTTGAAATGATAATTTTATTTAAATAAAAGAAAAGTACAAAATGCAAAGGAAGCTAAAACAATGATAGATTATGTGTATTTGTATAGTATGATTGATAACCTTTTTTCTTTTCCTCTTATTGGTGTCTTTATACGTTTTTACAGATGTAACTGGCTCAAACAGTTCTCATGTAACTTCTCAGCTTCAAACTTCTTCCTAATTGTGTCTATGTTCTGACTAACTGCACATCACACATCCATCCTATCTCAACTGTCCTGCCTCCCACATTTTGGACTTTCTTAGTAATTCTTATGTCTAGGAATTCTCCATATAATCTAATTAGCTCTTGAAACTTAAAATAATTAGGCCTTTTCACTTTTGGGCCCAATGGGTCAAATTCCTCTTAGACTATCAACATGTATCAATCATATCAAAATAATAAACAAAGTCTTAATGATAAAAATAACATAGAGAATATTATAAAATAACTTTTGGAATGTCTATCAAAAGGCTAACTACTATATATTTTTAAAGTTGAGAGATTAGATGAGATTGAAATTCAAATCAAGACTTGGTGATGATAGCTCAAAGAACTTCTATTATGACAATTAGAGCGATATAGGACATTTATATATCATCGGTGAGCTCTCTAAACTGAGAGATATAATCCTAGGATAAGATATTGTCAAAGAGGCTTTAGGAGACAATTTGTTAGCTATCTCTAACAAAAGAAAATGTGAGATTATAGAGCAAGTACAAATTGCTTCCTTAATGGTCATAGAGAGAATAAAATCAAGTGGTTAAGACATACTTTAAGAAAATACACAAATAGTTCATGCAAATAACTACTTAAACCCTGAGCTTCGAAGGTTTAGCAAGGTTATGTGGTTTAAATATTCACCTTCCAAAGGTATCTTTTATCTCATGGATAATGATCAAGTTGAGATTAATTACCTTGGATAGGCTACGGGGAATCTTCGAAGTATCCAGATGTAGTTTATGCAATTAAGAGGGTGAATCTATCAATCATCTTTTTTTTTTATGCCTATTCCCCTCAACTATTTAACAAAATATAATTCAACTTTGTAACCACTGATGAAATATTTAGAAATTATTGATTGGATCAGTCAAAAAAGAATTAAACATAAAAGAGATCTTTTATTATACAAAATTGCATTTAGAAATGTGATATATGTTATATGGAAAGAGAGGAACCTAATAATTTTCTAAGGAAAAGAAATCTAGAGTTATAAATATTTTTTAATTATATATCTATTTTCAAAAAATATTTTTAATAATTTTTTATTTTATTTTCCATATATTATGTTATTTAATTGATTTTCATAAATAGAGCAAGTTGTGATTAAGTTTATATTCCTATTTTTTAGTTCTAAACAATTTAATTTTTATTTTTTTTAATTTTATATTTTGACATGATTTTATACCTTCTTTTTTTTTTCATTGATGTAATTTTCTCTAGTTTTAAGTTTTTAACTTGTCCCTTGTAGCTTAACTTTTAACTTTCTAATCAGACATTGAAACTTTTCACTTTTATTTTAACTTTTATGTTCATAGACACATTTTAAATCGGTATACTGACCAAGTATATAAATTCTTCACCACAACGGATTTATATGGAAAAATAACCTAAGCTTTCTACTTATATTATAGTTAAAGAAATTAAATAATCTACATTAACAATGACCAGTAAAAATCCCGTTTAAATTAGAGTTTAGATAGGTCTATTATACGTAATCTTACCCCTATTTAGTATAGAGTTTTCTAAATAACCCATAAGAAATGGGAATAAATAAATAAATTTTAAAAAAGGAGCTAGTGAGCAAGAGAGAAGAGTAATTTTTTCAAGCAAAAATAGGCAAAAGAACTAGGGATAAAAGAAGAGGGATAAATCTAGATAAATATAAGCACTCGTTTTCCTTTTTGTCTCTTTCTATGAGCTCAAGAACCCAAAACATGGAAACCAGGAATACTAGAACAAAAATACCCTTTCCCGACGGTTTCTTTCATGATGAAATGAAATTCATTGCCAAAAGACAACATATTGTGAAGTTTAAAAGCATTCGTCACTAAAACTTACCATTTAGTGACGGAACTAAAAAGCATCGCACAGGGGAAAACCTTTAGTGACGTATAGAGAAAATCGTCGCCAAATGCTGAATATTTAGTGACGATTAAGAAAAATCGTCACTAAATATTGCATAACAGGTGACGATTTCAGATATTTGTCGCTAAATAATTCAATGGCGACGATTGTGAAAATGTCACCATAACTCATCAAACATTTAGCGATGAATCCTGAAAATCATTACCAAAGGTTCTATATTTGGCGATGATATTCTTAAGTGTCGCTAAAAGGTCAATATTTGGTGACGAAAGTTTCATTTGGTCATAAAAGCTTATACATTCAGCGATGATTTTTTGTCATTGTCACTAAATTTTAAGCATTCAACGACGATTTCTATAAATTGTCACCAAATGTTGCATATGCAATGACGAATTCTAAAAAATGTCACTAAATGTATACATTTAGTGACGATTTCTAAAAATCGTTAACAAATGATTGACATTTTCATAAATTATTAAGCTAACATTTTTATAATCTATCATATTTAAGATATGTTTTATTGGAGATTTGTTTTGTATGTTTACAACGTATTATTAAAAGAACTCACAACATAACTTTAAGTGTTAAACAGTAGTATTAATTAACCATTAGTATTTACTAACATTGCAAAAATTAGTTATAAAAATTTTAAATAATTTTATCAATATAATAATATGATATATGGAGTAGTACAAACTTTGAATTAGAAGTTTCCTAATTCAAACAGTCATAGAACTAGAACAATAACAGTCCATATTTAATAGTACGCTACTTGAACCCTAAGTAGTAGATATGTTGTTTGACAAATTATTATAAATACAACAATAAATAAACTTTAAAGCTGAGTTCAGTTGATTAACTTGCTAACTGGAAATGATATAATTATTTATTTGGATTCCAAGTAAAATAAGAGTCGATAAAGGTAAATGATTCCCTGATGTCTGGGTTCCCTAGAAGGGTCCTTGCATGTTTGAACGCACCAATTAGAATAGTAACAGTTGTTCCCTCAAATGTAAGGTTTTTCAAACCCTCTTGCAGCAGCTTTTCCGCTATAGCTAAATTTGTAGAGGATGTAGTGAATAAGTCTCTAGATTTAGTGCCTAAAACACAATCAGTATAGAAGTTAGATATTGTCATATTAGTAAACCGTTAAATGAACTGAAATTGGAGTGACATGCATACGTGCATGAGCAGACGGAGTGTTTGGAATTGACGAATTTTCCAAAACAACTGATTTTCCTAATCCGTTACTGACTGTTGTGACATCGCTTCTGCCTCTATGGCTATACATGTCATCTTTAAGACTCAAGGAAGCTTAAAACAACATGTAGTATAAACCATCAAATGTGAATATATATAATAGCTTCATAAAAGGAAATGATATGTACATAATAAGGAAAGCGATATTGTTCGGATGATACAAAACACCTTAAAGCAGAAGATCGGCTATAGAAGGCAAACGATGATTAGTATATGAAGTGGAGATTTTTTCTGCATTGTTGGTTTTCTCAGTAAGGACAATTTTGCCACATTCCTCCAAACGGAATGAATTAGGGCCATCTGAAACTAGTCTCCATGTCGACATTCTTTCATTAATAATGTTAAGAGGTAAATTCTATAAAAGTTGATTTAGAATAAAACGATGGTATGTTTAACTCCAATTTTGATGACAATTGAAACTAATCCAGTTTAGCACTTATAAATCTTCAATGTGCCTAATGATATGAAAGTTACCCTTACTAAAATTTCAAATTTTTAGTGTGTAATTTGTATCTAATGCAAAATTTAGAATTTAAAATAGAATAGACATGACTATGTTCTTCATGCACATAAATATAGTATTATCTATATGTCTCTATATTACTATTAATGAAAATGAAAAAAAGTAAAATACTCTTGAAACAATTTCATCAATGCAGAAACAAAGCTTTCATGAGATTAAACGTTAAACGTCGGTGGGAAGATAGACATAAAGAAATAACAAAGATAGACAGTAAATCATCTTCAAAACACAACTCATACATCAAATGCATAATTAAAAACTCACAATAAACACCTAAAGGGTTTTAGTGAATAATCACAATAGATAGAAAGAACAAAAGAATAATCACAATAACTCATAATAGAATAAAAGAATAATACCGATTTAGTGAATAATTGTTTTTTAACAGTGATAAGCAGAACACAAAACCCAAACAAGTTATCTACGAGACGATTTTGGATTTTCCAAAAGCTTTGCAAAACCCACATGCAAATACTCGTGTGCTTCACAGGACTAAAGGAAAGCCCAAAGTCACAAATGCCAAGCAGGATGAATTTAGATAAGTTCCTCAGTAGGCAAAATCCAGAAATAACTTGAGAACATTCAATTACAGTGAGGTCAACTAAACTGATTCGACTCTGAAAACTAGCTGAGCAAAATCCGAACTCTCTAACGATAATGTGTAAACAACATAACACAAAGAAATCAAACGACAAATACAAAACATAAAGAAATCAACTTTAGTACCGCAAAAAAACCCTATATACAGATCTACATAAAGAACGTCTAGATCTACCATAGAAGGATAAAAATCACAACTTCTCTATTTAACAATGGTAAAATACTTGTTTTCTTTCTCCCGTTATCTCGAGAGCCAAATGCAAACATCATAGGCAAATAGAAGAAAATCGATCGAAGAGATACTAAAACTTGTGACAAACCAAGATTGACAAACAAAGAGCTGATCTAGCCAGTAAAAGATGTAGAAATGAAGACCGCAATTGAAAATACAATAGATAGTAAAAAAAGAAGTGACAGGATTACAGAACATGTTTTGATCAAGTCAATGGCTTTGATACGTGGCTAAGACGTCAGAGATCGCTAGTTTTGGGAAGACTTGACGGAGACTACAGAGGAAGAATTGATCGAAAATAAAGGTAAAGATGTTTTAAGAATAATAAAGAAGTAAAGAAAATGCCAGGGTTTTGGCGATGTTTTCTAAAATTCGTAGCAAAATTATACTTTTAGGTGACTAAAATAGCCATCGTCAGAAAAAGTAAAAGAAACATTTTTTGCGATGATTTAACAGATTGGTAGCAAAGTGTTGTACATTTTGCGACACTATAGGTGTTCTGCAGCCAAAGCATGGCATTTTGCGATGAATATTAGTTTCATCACAAAATGTGGGAGATCAGAATAATATAACTATGTTGTTTTTCGTGTTGTTCCAAACGTATTGGTAACGGTTATCATTTATCGTAGCTAAAGGTTTTGCATTTTACGACGAATCTTGTTTTCGTCGCTGAATGTTGCAACGGTAAAAAATTTTTTAGGTGGGATGATGTCATTTGTCGGAAAATGTCATTTGTCTAACGAAAAACGACGTCGTCCCACCGGAGTAAAAATCAAACCCCCAACCTTCCCCCCTCCCTCTCTGTCTTTTCTACATTTTCTCTCAAACAACTGAATATTCTCCCTCGTTTCTTCAATACCCATTTTGCTGTTCTTCTCGATTTTCTGTTCTTATCTTCCCCTATTTATCATCTCGTGAAGTTGAGGTCAACCTGGTAAGTTTTCTTTTGTTTGTTGTGGGTTTGTTTTTGAATGTCTTAAAGATACCGAATCTAAAATTGTTGTGGTTTATTCGATTTCTTGAGTTGTTTGCATGGGTTGAATGACTACATTGTTGGGTTTCTATTAAATTGTGTGAATGATGGTGAAGAAAGGGAACAAAATGAATGAATGGTTGACGAAACGTGTGTTTTATGTTCTACTTACAAGGTGTTCGTTGAAAGTCCTGTTCCAACATTATGTTTCATTTTTTATCTGAAATTTGATTTATTTTGACATGTAATCTGTTTATGTTCAGGAAAGATGATCGATTATAATAAGGACAAAAAAGAAACTGAAAAATTATTGAAAACATTACTCTATGCATTTACTTTGTTTTCAATCCTTAAAACATTAATATTTAAACTATTTATAATCTCTAATCTCTAAGATGAATTCATTTTTATTTTGTAAGTTTTAGCTAAAATCAAAGACTCCTAGTAGGCTTCTAACTCAAATCCACATCAAAAAAGGAAGGGAAATTGTGAATTGTGAATTGGCCATGATAAGAACATTAAAGGTTTAAGAAAAAGAGAGAGTGAAATTTCACGTGGAAAGTGGATGTCAAATCTTATATCGAAAGATAGATGAGAAGTGAAAGCCATTATAAACCCAATGAAAAAGACTACTAATAAACTCTTACCTAGTTATTTTCAAGCTTAAACTTGAATTAGAATTGTTGATGGGTCACTATAAATTTAGGACATTATAATAGTTTTTCAATTCTTGATTTAGTGATCATTTTAAATAAAAGCTATAAAATTAAAGTTACAAATTTAAACATGAGAAAATGAGAAAACTTACTGTTTGTCCTAGTACCCACAAACATACAACTGTAGCACCATCCTACCATCCCTCTAATAAGAATGTAAAGCAAGAATCAATAAAAGAAATCTTATACAAACCTTCTATCTAAGTTGTTTTTCCACTCTTTATAATTCATATCAAGACATGAATAAAAGTAGAATAGTCTTAGCAAATGAAATTTAAATTCACATAAAGAGGCTTAGACGATTACAATCCTTATGATCAAAAAAGGAAATCCAATACATAGGTTCAACATAAGGGATAGGTAATAACTTTTACATTAACATGATTAAACCATAGGGATTAAAAGCATCATCCCACCAAAATTAAAGGAAAAAAAATCAGAAACTCCTAGACGTTCTTGTTGTTGCCCTTTCTATTTTGTAGTGTGTATGTAGTTTTAAAAAATAGGTATGATTTAGGGAAGATATGTTTAATTCCCTAAATGGACTACGAACACACACGCTTTCAGGACTATGAACACACATGCTTATTTGTGTTTGTGATTCATTTCCTTTGTACTAAGTACTATAACCCCATATAATTTCCTTTTTAGATTTGAGTTTAGGATAGTGCCTAACAGATTGGATATGTTTATGGCTATACAATCCTTCTTCCTTAAAATTAAAACCTTGAGAAAGTCGGAGGTATATCCTAACTTAATTTAGTTATTTTCTCCCATAATGCCTTTAAATTTCAGTTATTCTATAGAAATAGAATATTATACCCCTTATAGCCAAATTTAAGGTGTAGTGTTAAATTGAATCAATTAGTTTTCTCTAATCTTATCTCAAAGCTTTCTTTCATTGCACACAAATTTTACAAACTAGGGTAATTTCTTTCACACCTTATTTTATGTCATTATAGGGTCAACACATTCTTATAATTTCTTTTGACTCTTTGTCAAATCATCCAATTTATGAGGATTATGTTTAAAAGTTTTTTAAAAAAAATTGGATTATGTTTAAAAGTTGTTTCTATTTAATTTTTATTTCTTTTCTATTTGGATTATGGTTTTAGTTTTACCTTAAATTTAAGATTGGGTTTAAAAACTTTAATATTCAAATTTAAGATTGAGTTTAGAAACTTTGATATTCACAGTTAAGCTAATAAGAACCTTAGAAAGCTTCATTTACGTCACTAATGCAATTCTTTATTTTACAAAAGTTATCAATTTCATTATAAAAAAAACCTACCACCTTATCAAAACAATACAACTCTTATGTATGAAAGTACCACTATCCACATTAATTAGGTAACATAAAAGAGACAACTTTTGCTTTATATAAATGCCTAAGGTCGGTCGACATTGAAATTCTTTAACCTTCTTTCTTCTATGTCTTAATTATTGGCAAATCCTAATCTTTGTTCTTTGTGCACAATTTCGATATTTATAAATTATGTCATTATAATGTCTATGCATATTAAATATAATGTCTATGCATATTAAATATGATTCGTTCTTTATGTTGTTGATGTTTTAGTTATGTTAATTTATGATGACTATAAGCATATTTTTAATGTTTCATTTATGTTTTTGCGAATGTTGATGATTTTCAAAATCTTGATCATGAAGATTTCTATAAATAAATTGTTTTGTTGTTTGAAATGTTAAGAAGATAATTGTCTTATGTTGTTGATGTTTTACACAGATTCATTATAATGGCACCTGGTAGAAATAAAGGAAAGAGGGTAGTAACGACAGATGAAGTTTCTCCCACAGAACAACCAGCAATTGCATCATCCAATAAGGAAAGTCAGCAACAACCTTTACCAACATCATCTGGTAGTCATGAGGGATCTTCAGGTCTGTTATTAATAACCAAGCATATTTACATTTATGCTCTCATTACATGTTTAGTGTGTTTTTCTCATGATGTTTTTTTAGGTTCCAATACTGGCCTAAAAAAACAAGTTAGAGGTAAGACAAAAGGAGCTGAGTTGCAACGGATGAATGTTGCAATGAATACCAAGTTGTCAGTAACGATTGACCATACACAACGTCGCCCAATGGATAAGATCTAAGTTGCAAAATTGGCCAGTGAGTTAGGCGTCATTGTGAGGAATGAGTTGCCTTGTCTTCAGCATGTCAGGCAATTAAAGGAAGACAACTTGCTGCAAAATGCATTGGACAAAGTTTCGGTAATATTTCAATTCATTTCATTATATGTATTGCGATTTTACTTAACTAAAATAATAACTTAACTAATACATGTTTTCACAGATGAAGCTCAATATCGTTGATATCGACACGCCTAAGGTTTCAAGCAGTGTTAGTTCACTGTTGAAACAAAGGGTAAGGATCATCGATATCGACTTCATAAATATTATTAGTCTTTCCCTTCCAATGAAGAGGTAAGGAGACATGTACCAGAACGGGTGACTGAAAAAAATTGGAATGAAATTTGTGATTGTTAGGCTTTAGCAAAGCTTCAAGTTTGTTTTTCTCTAGCCATATTTCCTTCCATTAATTATGTTTAAACATCTTATAACTACTTCTCTTAATTTAGGAAAAGTGTGAGGAAGCCAAGGCCAACAGAGTAAAAATGAAGACTCCTCACGACACTGGGTTCAGATCATTTGTCGTCGTCCGACAAGAATTTATAAGTGTAACATTTTCAATTTATTATTCTATTTTTTAATACAATGAATTCTAATTGGTTATAATTTTTTAAATTCATATTATAGAGTCAAACACAACTCCAAGGGCAAGAGTGTGATAGGATCACACTGAACAAACACACACTATAAGGAGGGTCAAAACTGGACTTCTAAAAAGTCACAAAGTAATAATGTAAGTACAAATAAATTAATATTACAATTTATTTTTCTATGTAATAGTAAGTAATAATTTCTTAGTTATTCAATTTTTTACTTTAAATTGTATGACAAGATGCAGGAGTTGTTGCAGACGTCATTGGCTGAGGGGAATTAGCCCAAATGTCGATGACATTTGCAACAATGTCCTTGGTACACGATCAGGTTCTATCAAAGGTTTGGGTATGACCCTAAGATTGTTGGTGCCTCTTCATCATGACCAACATATGTCACAGCGCTTCAAAAGGAGAACCAGGCACTGAAGACTAAATTACAATGTATAGAAGACAAGTTAAATCGTGGACTCAAAGAAGTTGACAAGCTTAAAAAGATGATAAAACAATTACTAGGCTCAGCATATGTTAGTAGCAGTGATGACGATGAGGAGTCTTAGTTTGTGTTTGACTTGTAATTTTTTTAATAAAATACATTCCATTTTTAATGTTTATTTAATTTCAGTTTATTATTATTTTAAAAATATGTCACTAACATTGATTATAAAATAAATAATTTTAATATTTCAAACTGTCTTAAAAATTGTAATAAATTAAAATAAATTTGTTTTTAACAATTATAATAATTATTAAATTCAAAATTAAATTTTATCACTAAATGATATTAGTTACTAAAAAAATTCGTCACAGAAAGTCACTAACTACATATACAAAGTACGTTGTTAAAAACGTTTTGCTACAACCACATATTAGTAGCTAAAAGTATGTTGCTACCAAAAAATTGTCACAAAAACCTATTAGCTACCAAAATCTAATTTGTCACAAAAAGTTTTTACCCATGTTTACAGAAACGTCTCTAAAAATATTTTCCTACAACAAAAAATTAGTAGCTAAAACTATTCTGCTACCAAAATAAAATGGTCATTAAAAATAATTACCTATGAATAGAGTTTAGTAGGAAAAAATTTTAGCTATGAAAAGGAAGCGTTGCACAAAAATATGTACGACATTCTTTATTATCATCTATTATACTTTTTACTGACGAATTATTTATGTCGAAAACACTTTTTGGCGATGACTTCAGGAAAAATGTCGCGAATGTTGTTTTGCTACCGGGAATCAGCGATGATTTGGGTGACGATATTTTTTATTGCAAATTAGTATTTGCAACGATTTGTTATTGTTAAGTGACATTTATTTTCGTCGCTAAATGTCCTGTTTGTTGTAGTGAATATCAGAACAAAATGTGTGCAACCTAGGGGGCTCTCTAAAAAATGTTAGGTTTTTGAGCTGAGGAAGCAAGAAAAAGATTCTCTCACACTTACACACACAACAAAAAACAAAAGCAAGATATATTAGCTTACGATTGCTTTATAGCCCCAAACATCTCCGTTTATTCATTAATGTCTTGTGTTTTACAGAAAGAAGCAAAAGTTATGTACTGAGAATATGCGAGTGGGCTCAACCATTTCTTGGATGTGAACTTAACCTTTTTTGAGATAAACAAAACACCACTTAGGGCTCACTCACTCACCCTTCTTCCTGTTGAGGACACAAACCCCACCAAATATTCACTCCTCTAAAATGTTCACACTACATTACAATCCCAAAAGCAACCATTTTGCTTCTAATAAACCACTAGCATTTAACCACCTCAAGTTAAGATCAAAAGTAATGTTTCAACTACAACAACAAATATGTTGACTAGTACATAATATGATATTACAATACTAGTTGACAATTGAATATGTTGACAATTGAATGTCTTGGCCCCTCACTAGTCAAATATTGTTTGGCTAAAAGTCTTTAAGCGTGTTTCTGGTGAGATTTTCATGTGCAAAGATTGCGGAGAGATTGAAGGAAAATTGACAAAATCCTTTTGGACAGAAGCTCAAGTTTTGCACTATAAATAGAGGGCTTAAATTGTTGAATCCCTTGCACCAAAAACAAAATCAATCCTTTCATTCTTTCTTCAGTTATTTTCTGTATATTTGATGAGGTTTTAAAAGCCTTTTGTTCCAGCTTTTGTACTTTTATACATTCTCCATATATTAGTAAATTTGGCTCACCCTCCAACCGTGGACGTAGGTCACATTAACCGAACCACGTAAATTTTTATGTCCTGTCTCATTTAGTTTGTCTTTTTCTTTATTTTTGTTATTAAGATTCGGGCTATTAAATTCAACCAGTATTCGATTAAAAAGCCTTTTTTTTTAACAAACTGGTGTTAGAGCTTCTCTTGTTGGTCTAACTTACTGTATGCTCTATGGTTGCCACTAAGGTGAATCCTCCATATCAGAAAGTAACTTAGATTTTATTGTGAATCCAAACAAGGCCCACTACCTCGGATTTATCTTGTAGGGCCTACTGCCTCAGTTTTGTAAACTCAGTTCAATTTTGCTTATGGAGCCCATGTCTTGACTTTGCCTCTGGGGCTCGTATCCAGTGTTTTTGTCGAAAAATAGTCGAAATATCAATTTTTAGTCATCATGACAATAACGAAGACCTCTATTAAAAAGTTTGACTGGAGTATTAACTTCCATATGTGGCAGCTCAAGATGCAGACCATTTTAATACAAGATGAGTGTGAGATTGCGCTTGATGGTGTGGAGAAAAAACCATCAGATGTGGCGTTAGATAAATTCACAAATCTAGATAAAAAGGATAGATTAGCTATCATATTGAATCTCTCCGATGAGGTTTTGCAGGAGGTTGCTAGTGAAAGCGCAGTTAAAGATATATGGGACAAGTTGAAAGCTATGTATATGAAAAAGACGGTGGAAAATCGGCTTTATTTGAAACAGAAGTTGTACATGTTGAGGATGACAGAAGGTAAATCTATTCTTTCATATATGGATAAATTGGATTCTCTTATTTTAGATTTGAAGAATGTAGATGTAAAAATTGAGGATAAAGATCAAGTCATATTGTTGTTATATTCCGTCCCCAATCCTTTAAATATTTTCGTGATACTATGATTCATGGGAAAGAGTCAGTCTTATATAATAGTATTAAGTCTACATTAAAGTTAAAAGAGCATATTGATAGGGACGTCACTGGGAAGACTAGTGGAAGTCAGGCAGAGAGACTATTTGTACAGGGCAGATCTGAAAATAGAGATTTTGAAAGAAGTAGATCCAAAGGCAGGTCAAAATCTAGACATAAAATAAAATTATAATTATTGTAAGAAAAATGGCATATAAAGGCTGACTGTTATAAATTAAAATGTAAGGAGAAAAATAAAATTGAGTAGACTAACAGCAACACTACCGAAGCTAGTGTAGCGACAGATGAGGATGTGGGAATTATCTTTGTAGTCACAAAAGATAAAGTCAGGTTTAATAAGGAGTGAATTTTAGATTCGGTTGCTCTTACCACATGAGTCCCGACAAGGAGTGTTTTTCCACTTATGATTCATTAGATGGTGGAATTGTTTTGATGGGTAATAATGCTCCCTGTAAAGTTGTTAGTAAAGGTACATTTTGGATCAAAATGTATGATGGTATCATTAGAACACTCACTGACATTAGACACGTTCCTAATTTGAAGAAAAATCTCATCTCTTTGGGTACTCTCGATTCTCAAGGATGCAAGTTCTCAGTTGAAGGTAGAGTTTTAAAAATTTCTAAAGGTGCTCTTATATTGATGAAAGCTTGCAGATATGGTAGTTTGTATATTTTGCAGGGATCTATACTAATAGGTGCTATGACAGTCTCTACTAATGGTGACATTACTAAATTGTGGCACATGCGTTTGGGACATATAAGTGAGAAAGGCTTAACGTTGTTAAGCAAGAGAGGCCTACTTTATGGTCAAAGTACTGGTAAGATGGACTTTTATCCAACTGTCCACAAAACTAAAGCTACTTTGGATTATATTCATTCTGATCTTTGGGGGCCTTCTAGTATTCCATCTAAAGGTGGTGTTCAGTATATGTTGACTTTTATTGATGATTATTCAAGGAAGGTTTGGGTATATTTCTTGAAACATAAGAATGATATTTTCTTAACCTTTAAGCAATGGAAAGTTTTGATTGAAAAGTAGACAGGAAAACATGTTAAGCGGCTATAGACAGATAGTTTTGGGATTTTGTGGGGGTAAATTTAATGAATTTTGTAAAAATGAAGGAATTGCTCAGCATCACACCGTCAGAATGACTCCACAACAAAATGGGGTCACGGAGCGTATAAACCAGACTCTTTTGGAAAGGGCTCGGTGTATGATCTCTAATGCAGGGTTGACACTTGATTTTTAGGCAGAAGCCATTGCTACGGCTTGCTACATCGTCAACCTCTCTCCTTGTGCTCCTCTCGATTTCAAGACTCCAGAGGAAGTTTGGTCAGGTACTCCTGCTGATTACTCTACTTTAAGAATATTTAGGTGTCCAGCATATATGCATGTAAATGAGGGAAGGTTACAACCTAGGGCTAAGAAATGTATTTTTCTCGGTTATACTTCAGGGGTGAAAGGATATCGTTTGTGGTGTTCTGATGCCAAGTCACCTAAATTTGTAATAAGTATGGATGTTACATTTGATGAGTCCTCTAAATTGTATCCTAGAAAAGAGTCTTGTAACCTTTGTAATTTAGAAAAGGAGGATAGTGCATAGAAGCAAGTAGAGTTAGAGATTGGTAGTTCAGGTCCTTCACAGACGTCTTCTGCACATCAGATAGATCAAGTTGATGAACCAGATCCTAATCATGTTTAAGATGAACCAGTAGAAGAAGAACATTCCATAGCCAGAGACAGACCAAGACGGGAGATTCGACCACCACAGAGGTATGCAAATTTAGTTGCATATGCTTTATCAGTAGCATAGGAAACAGGTGGAGACGGTAAACCTTCCACATATACGGAGGCAGTTTTAAGTGCTGATGCTGATAAGTGGGTAGTGGCTATGAACGAAGAAATGAAATCTTTCCAAAAGAATGGTATTTAGGTTATAGTAAAGCCGCCAAAGGGTAAGAAAATTGTTTGTTGCAAATGGGTCTTCAAAAAAAAAAGAAGGTACTTCAAGTGTTGAAAATGCAAGGTATAAGGCACGTTTAGTTGAAAAGGGCTATAGTCAAGTATAAGGTGTTGATTTTAATGATGTTTCCTCACCATTGGTGAAACATACCTCTATTTTGCCATGTTTAATTTGGAATTAGAACAGCTTGATGTCAAGACAACATTCCTACATGGTGAATTAGATGAGCATATTTATATGAAGAAACCTGAAGGTTTTAGAAGTGGCAGGAAAAGAAGACTAGGTGTGTTTGTTGAAGAAATCCTTGTACAGATTGAAGCAGTCTCCAAGATAGTGGTATAAGAGGTTTAATTCATTTATGTTGGGTCATGATTTTTCCAACAGCATGTATGATAGTTGTCTTTACTTCTGGAAGTTAGATGACGGCTCATTCATCAATTTGTTATTATATGTTGATGACATGCTCATTACTGCCAAGAATGTCACAGATATTCCCATTTAAAGGCCTTATTACATGGTGAATTTGAGATGAAAGATTTGGGAGCAGCAAAGAAAATTCTTAGCATGGATATAAGATGTGATCGAAGAGCTGGTAAATTCTTCTTGACCTAGGAGAATTATCTCAATAAAGTTTTGAAAAGATTTAGCATGCGAGATGCCAAAGCAATTAGTACTCCTCTTGCTAGTCATTTTAGACTATCTGTTGCTCAATCACCACAGTCACAATAGGAGGAAGATTATATGGCACAGGTTTCGTATTCTAGTGCGTCGACAGTATTATGTATGCAATGATATTTACTCGTCCCGATATTTCGCAAGCTATTAGCGTCTTTAGTAGGTATGTGGACAATCCTAGCAAAGAACGTTGGTAAGCAATGAAATGGATTCTTAGATATTTGAAGGGTACTTCAAACTTTTGTTTAGAGTTTGGTAAAACTAGCAATACCTTAGTTGGTTTTGTAGATTCTGATCATGCTGGTGATCTCGACAGACGCAGATCTTTGACAGGTTATGTATTTTGTAATGAAGGTTGTGCCATTAGTTGGAAAGCTACTTTACAACATATAGTGTCTTTATCTATTACAACATATAGTGTCTTTATCTACTACTGAAGCAGAATATATGGTAGTCACGGAGTCTATCAAAGAAGCATTATGGTTAAGAAGTTTATTCGGTGAATTATCTCTACATCAAAGGGTTACAACCGTTTATTGTGATAGTCAAAGTGTTATTCATTTGACAAAAGACCAGATGTATCATGAGAGGACAAAGCATATTGATGTGAAATATCATTTTATTCGGAATACTATTGCAGAGAAGAAGGTCCTTATTCAGAAGATCAACACTAAGGACAATCCTGCTGATATGTTTACGAAGGCTCTTCCAATTTACAAGTTCAAGTAGTGCTTGGACTTGATTGGTGTTTATAGTTGGTGATACAACCCTTTTGGGGCATTACCGGAAAAGGTGAAGCAGATCACTAATTGTTCAGAACCAAGTCAAGGTGGAAATTTGTTGACTATTAAATGTCTTGGCCCCTCACGAGTCAAATATTGTTGCCAAGGCAAAATTTTTTTGGCCATGCTTGGCCAAAAGTCTTCAAGCGTGTTTCTAGTGTGATTTTCATGTGCGAAGATTGCGGAGAGATTGAAGGAAAATTGACAAAATCCTTTTGAACGGAAACTCAAGTTTTACACTATAAATAGAGGGCTTAAATTGTTGAGTCTCTTGCACCAAAAACAAAACCAATCCTTTCATTCTTTTTTCAGTTCTTTTCTGTATATTTGATGAGGTTTTAAAAGCCTTTTGTTCCAGTCTTTATACTTTTATACATTTTCCACATATTAGTAAATTTGGCTCACCCTCCGATTGTAGATGTAGGTCACATTAACCAAACCACATAAATAATTGTGTTCTGCCTCATTTATTTTGCCTTTTTCTTTATTTTTTGTTATTAAAATTTGGTTAATTTGGGCTATTAAATTCAACCAATATTCGATCAGAAGACATTTTTTCTTATCAGAGTATGAGGACAATAAATAACTCTCCGTTATTACGATTACTCTAGGATTTTTACACCTTAAGATCAGAAAGCGACAAGCTGGTGAGAATGATATCTTGAATTGTGCTTATCTTATCATCTACTTTAAGACTGGGAATTGTTTGAGGATGAGGTCTTCTTGGTCTCGGAAGAAGCAACGGAAGTGTAGCTTCGTGTTTGCGAACTCTGGTTAGTTGATGACTCTGTGAAGAAAATTATGTGCTCTTGATTGTCCACAAACACCTGGAGAGACCTTGGAACAGGAGGCATGTTTACGTT
>JAOQMS010000009.1:2572643-2589449 GCA_027563885.1 Erythroxylum longipes | reverse complement strand
TTTCTGTTGCCTTCGGAGCAGAATCCACGAAGACGAACCAGATTGACATGCTGAATTGTCCCAATTGTGCTAACTTCAGTGCGGAACTGCTTCTCGCCTTGTCTAATGCTTTCGAGCTTCTTCACAGCTATCACAATTGAATCAGGCAATACCCCTCTGAAAACTGAACCGAAACCTCCTCCCCCCAATCTCTCCGAGAAATTTCTAGTAGCATTCTGCAAATCTTGGTACGTAAATGCCACCAGAGTGCCCTCCGCTACTCGCCCTGGTTTAACTGATGTTCTAATCCTTCTCAAAATAATGAAAACAAGAAGGCCAAGTATAGCTAAGACTGCTATTGAACCAGCAACCGCACCGATTATGACTCCCTTACTGAGCTTGGAACTTGAAAACTCGGATGCTGCAAGTCTGATGTAGAACGCTGTTCCACCAGAATCAGCATCTTGAAGATCCAAGAGATCTTCGAACCAAAGTGAACACTGATTAGTGTCATAAGCATAAGCAGTACATGAACAGTTGCTCAAGCAGGTTGATTCACATTCCTGCAAACTAAGAGAGGTCTTTGTATTTGGATCTTGTTTTGATTTCTTGTTCAAAATTGGCAAGAATTTGTCACGTTTCCCATTGACAACGGCAGAATTCTGACATTGAAGACTGGTACGCCTCACACAACCTCCAGAATAAACCTCAGAATCCCATTCATCGTTAGACTTGGGCTCAAAACCAGTCAAACAAATGCAAAAGGGTTGTGATTTCACGTTGCAGCTCCCAAATGTCCCACAGTAACCATAAACCTCACATTGCACCCTTGGCTGAGACCAAAACAGATTCCATTTGCCAGATGTGTCTAGCTGCTGAATCTGCCCACCAACATCCATTACGAACCGGTAGAGGATAGAGTCATTATACAAAGAATAAGTGAGGTACCTTTCATTATCTCCATCAACATAGCTGAAGTTAAAGATATAATTCAGTCTCATTTCTGGAATTAAGTTGAAGAAACGTCCATTCCAGACTCCACTTGTCCAAAATTGTTTGGTGTAATTCCATTTTATAAAATATTGGCTGGTTCCACCAGGATC
The DNA here is from genome assembly GCA_027563885.1 of Erythroxylum longipes. Taxonomy (NCBI): domain Eukaryota; kingdom Viridiplantae; phylum Streptophyta; class Magnoliopsida; order Malpighiales; family Erythroxylaceae; genus Erythroxylum; species Erythroxylum longipes. The sequence continues at coordinate 2,588,367 of JAOQMS010000009.1, read as the reverse complement.
TAGTTCAAGGGAGAATAGACCTGGTGAAGGATCGTCTTTGTTTTTCCAGGAAGTAAGAAGTGTGCTCCTGTTTGTGATCTTGTTAAACCCAACTTTCCCACCAGGAAGCCATGTATCACTTGGCTGATCGAAACTCTGCCAAAGGACCACAGATGAATTGGATCCATCTCTCAGAACAAGATTTCCAGCATCCAAAAGTACAGCTTCTACGGAACTTGATGAACTGCCAAAGCTCCAATTTGTTGACCAAACTGGGATTTTGGACTCGTTAAAGAGAACCAAGTTGCCATTTGATATTCTCAATTCTGAAGAAAATCTATCAGAAACTGGGTTCTCCCTATTTGCTACCCAGACTGCGGTCTGTTTAGTTACTCTTTTCCTGTTGTACCATATGGCTATATAGTAATTTGAAAAGCTACCTGGTTTGAAGAAACCAAGCTCAAAAGCTCCACCTGAAGACTGAATGGTCTGGTCACCAGACAGAGATTGGTTTGCTGCTATTCTGTCCGCTCCAAGGCTAACATGGGACTTGAGAAAGAAGCAAAAGTAGAGAGCATAAAGCATGAACCACTGACATGCCTTAACATCCATGAATTCAGAAGACTGATATTTTTGGAAGGAGGTGTAACAATAATAATATGTGTTGGCTTTTATAGGTTGCGAGACAGAGAGAAAGAGACGTACATATAAAATTACGATGTTTCTGCCAAGAAGTCAACACAGCCTACTGACAGGGACCGCTATACGCTTTGTACATGACATGGACTTTGTATTGACCCACCGTTAATATTGTAGATAACTGACAAAATTATGAAATTTGAAAAAGGACTAAAGACAAAAGAAAGCTTAACATTAGTGCGAGTGTGACTGACCCCTTCCAGTCTTCCACAGAAGAATATCTGATGCCGGCAGGGGGTTGCCTCAAGCCCAATTGTCACGGTAGTTTCGCTTTATAGCTTATCCTCATTAAATCCACGAAACAACCCATTAAAAAAATGCTGCAATTACCATCAGGCCCTTTGACTCAGTCCAAGAGGCAAAGAGTTGTCATCGGTCATCACAGAAGAAGATTCGGTCGTATATAAACTTTTTTTTGAATTATTTAAATACTTCAATATTTGAATTTGTGCAGCATCTGGAAATCAACAAGTCTTTTGCGTACGTAGGAGGAGTCCAAACTTTTACCTTTCCACAATAGGCAGTCGTCTTTGACAGTAAAAGCAACCCATTCATTCCAACCGTGTTGTAACTTGTAATGTATGTAATCGAAAGATTATAAAAAAAAAAAAGGGTGTGTCATTAGGTTTTCTCCTTTCTTAAATGTTTAAACTTTTTATTATTTGAATGATGTTATAATTACTTTTTTTTTTAAGGTATTGTTTAAAGTACTGCATGTACAGATCAATGAACATACCGAACCAATACATTCAATGACTGTGAAGCCCATTTGAGTCACTCTTAAGGGCTTGATAATTACGTTACCACTTACTGGCAAAGGTTGATGGAGTGGGCGGTGAGTAACAAGCCAACTCAATAACATTGATCAATTATTTGATCCAATCTATGAATGCGGTCATTCAAAAATAAATTTCGTAAACGATAAAGATGACCAAAAGATAAATTGTACATTGGATTTGACGTAAAAAACCCTCTTGTATAAAAAAAATTATTAGATAAACTAACAATAAATTCACTAAGTCAAATAATAACATACAAGCAATAAATGTTTCAACTTATCTCACTCAGGAGCATTTTACAAAACAACCACATTCGAAGTAGCTTTTTCAGCTTTCTTTAATGCGTTATAAAAATAGGGCTAGACTCGTAAATATCTACAAAATAGGGCGAGAATGAATTATAATTGTGACAAAATTTACGTTAGTCACTAATATTATTATGACAAAACATAATTTACTCACTAATACTTTTCTCTTGTTGTGATGAAACAATTAATCCTCACATGATATTTTACTTTTTGTGACGAAAACTTTTGTCAATTAAAATTCAATAATATTGTCACAAAAATTGAACTATCACTGTGATCACTACTATTCGTAAATTTTTTGACAAAATATTTTATTGTCACTTGATCATCAACTTTTTGTTATAAAAGTTATTGCCAATATAAACATAACAAATTAATAATAAATATTTCTTGTTATAATAACATATTAAAATGAACCACTCTAAAGATAAATTTTGTCATTATTCTACTAATTTTAGGGAATAAAAACTATTTGTCATGGTTTTTTCTTTAATATTATTATTTGCAAATAAATTTAAATATTTTCTTATAAAATATTCAACCTACATATATTGATAATCCAAAAGTAATATTTTACAAATCAATAGATATTTTCTAAATATAATTTCAAATTTTCATCAAAATCAAAATAAATAAATGTTTAAATATAATGAAAATCTTGTTCCAAAATATTAAGCAAAACTCTTAATCTATTCAAAATTTAAAAATAAAGTTCCTGTCAATTCTCAATTATTTTCATCGTCCCCTTCCTAATTTTCACTTACTAAATTTGTTTCATAAAAGTATCTTCATCACAATCAGTTTCGTCATCTTCTCTAGCACTCATAGTATCAATATTTAACAGATATTTTTTCAACAGTTGCAACTTCTAAATCAAAATTGGCATGGCTTATCAGGAAGAACTGATTGAGATGGGGCTTACTTGTTCAGTTTGAGAAGCTAAAACATATGGTTCATCAGTTTTCAACTCATGTGTGACATTGATCGTAGGAAACCCAAACTTGTCAACCTTATATCCACCTTTATGATACACATTCCACTAGTCAACCTTAAATAAAAATGATACTATTTAGGAATGTTAATTTTGGCCCAGTCCGGCCCATATCTGCCAAATTTTAGCCCAAGTTTCCTGGACCACGGGCAAGCAACGAGTCAAAATTGTTTGGCTCGACCAAGCCACGAGCTGGCTAAGCGGAATGTAAGAAATGATGTCGTTTTTTAATTTTAATATATATATATATATATATATATAAGTTGGGCTAGGCCACAGGTTGGTTAGTCCATGGTCGGGCCAAGCCACAAGCTACCGAGCCAATAGGGTCGAGTCGGGTCGGGCCTGGCTTAGCCTATTGACATCCCTAATATTATTTTCCCCATAATAATTTAATTGTATGATATCTATCAAAACATCAAAATAATCCAAATTGTCGGTATTCACATCACCTTTACAAAATTTCCACTATTTTTTTTATTTCAATTGCAAATCTCTGTTTATTTCAATTGCAAATCTCTGTCCTTTGTATTAAACCTCTAACCATTGAAAATTATTTTAACAAAATCTATTAGAAAAGTTTACACAACTTTTTAACTTGTAAATTTACAACTTCTTTTATAATTTCACTAATTATAAAATAATATTTTTAAATAATATAATGTATTTTCTTAAAATGAGTATAATTTATTATTTACTCTCAAGCAAAGTTACGAATACCTTATCGAATTAGTTTCTAGTACGATACTGTACCGATACCGGTCAATACCAGGTACCGTTTCAGGTAATTTTTTAAATTATGAAATAGTTCCTGAAATTTTATAAATTTTGCAAAATAGTCCATTGGTATATTATACAGTTATATACTGTATAATATACAAGTTTACATCAAACCTGTTTCTAAAAATCATAATAATAAATAATAATCATAATTAATAATTTAATATGAAATAGCAATAACTTTTAAATATTTCAAATATAAATAACAATTATAATTAATATTGAAAAAGACAATCATCATAATACAAAATATAAAAATAAGAATAATACAAAGTATTCAAAATATTACAATAATAAAATTACAATTTCATCATTTTAATAAATAATAATTACATCAAAACATCCAATAAAAAGAACAACAAATATCCTTAGCTATTACAATTTCATCATGACGAGGAAACAATGAAGTTGATGTTAAACCTGAAACAAAAATATTTACAATTATATCACATATGTAGAATTTAACACAAGCTGATAAACATCAAATATAAGTAAAATTAAAAGAAGAGAAAAAATAACTTAGAACGAAATTCAATCGTCAACAGGAGGATATCCGGTATAACTGCACTGACCCTAGTTATCGTTTGGTACAAAATCCTCATCATTGAGAGGAGTTTCATCATCATTATCATTCAAATTTAATGCAGCAAATGACATGTCAATGCTTTCCTATCCAAGATTATCTTCCAAGTCATTGATATCTACTAAATTTGGTTCTTTTGAAACCCAATCTGCCAAAAGATCAATGTTATCAATGAAAATTGGATCAGTTGAACTACTTGTACTATTAAGACTCCTAGTAAACAATAAGTTTTAATTATTAGAAAATTAGAAGAAATTATATCGAAAATGGTAATGATAATAACATATCTTTCACGACAATTCCCAACAATTCACATTTTCAACAATCACAAAACATGCATAAAACAATTTCTAATTTCAACAATTCCCAAATTTCACATTTCCAACAATCACAAAACATGCATAAAACAATTTCAAATTACAACAATTCTCAAAAATTCACATTTCCAACAATCACAAAACATTTAAAAAACAATTTTCAATTCCCAACAATTCTCATTTTCAATAATCACAAAACATTCATAAAACAATTTTCAATTCCAAACAATTCCCAACAATTCATATTTCCAAACATGCATAAAACAATTCTAATTCCAACAATTCACATTTCCAACAATCACAAAACATTCATAAAATAATTTCCAATTCCAAAAATTCCTGACAATTCACATTTCCAACAATGACAAAACATGCATAAAACAATTTCCAATTCCAACAATTCCCAACAATTTCCAACAATCACAAAAGATGAATAAAAAAATTCTCAATTCCAACAATTCCCAATAATTCTCATTTCCAACAATCACAAAATATTTATAAAACAATTTCTAATTCCAGTAATTCTTAACAATTCACATTTCCAACAATCACAAAACATGAATAAAACAATTTCCAATTCCCAACAATTCTCATTTCCAACAATCACAAAATATTCATAAAATAATTTCCAATTCCAACAATTCCCAACAATTCACATTTCCAATAAAACAATTTCCAATTACAACAATTCTTAACAATTCATATTTCCAACAATAATAAAACATTCATAAAACAATTTCAAATTCCCAACAATTCACATTTCCAACAATCACAAAACATGAATAAAACAATTTCCAATTTCAACAATTCTCAACAATTCACATTTCCAACAATCACAAAACATTCATAAAATAATTTCCAATTCCAACAATTCCCAACAATTCACATTCCCAAATTTTCAATTCTAACAATTCCCAACAATTCACATTTCCAATAATCACAGAAAGGGGATATACTTTAATTATTATAAAATTATAAGAAATTATATCGAAATTAATGATGATAATAACATACATTTTCCGAAGCTTTAAATTGTATCGAACAAAAACTAAGTCATTTAACCTCTTATGCTCCAATTTATTCCTTTTTTTGGAGTGGATAAATTCAAATGTGCTCCAGTTTCATTCACAGCCTGTTGCACCCACACATTGACTTGGAATCTAAATTGCAAACCTTTTCAATTCTAGAATACCATTTCTGAATTGATCCCACCAAGAAACTGTAAGTTATAAGATAACAAAAGCAGCGTTATACACAAAATAAAGTGATAATTCATTTTCAACAAATAAGAAAACGAAACTAACTAATACTTGGAGAAAGTTTTCCTCTTTGTCGAATAGCAATCGGCATTCCAAAATCCCCATAAGACAACTTATAAAGCTCCATTTGTGAGCTTAAGAGATCTTACATCACGTCAATGTTAACTATTGTTGTAATAGTTAAAAGCATTCCTTTATTAACTTCAGCTTGCTTACTAAGATTCAATCTAAAATAAACACTAGGATTCAATAATGCCCCTGCTGCAAACAACAAAGAAGAAAGTTGTCTTTCCCTTCTCTCATTAATGATTGAAAAATATGGTGTGTATAAAGAAGGCCTATATTTCAGATTGACCTTGATCGCTTCCATTGCTTTGTCCATGGCATAAAAAATATAAGATATTGTTGGCTTTTTTTCACTATCAGCCAAGCGAAGTACCCTCACCAAAGGCTCACAAACTCAGATAACAAATTGACATTGAGGCCAAAATTCTCTATCTTCTAGTATAATATTACAAACCTCCACTCTAGCATTAGACCTAACATGCTGAGATGCAATCCACTTATCACTTGTAAACATTTTTCTTAACTCTTTCTTCAGCGAAACAAAAGACTAAAGTGATAAGAAATTTGTTGCAAATCTTGTCATAGCAAGATGACACAAATTCCTACCATTGGTAAATTCCTTTCTCATCAAATTCAACACCTATGTAAGATTATAAATGAACTTTGTCACCTTTTTAGCTTTCTGCATAGTTTCATCAACAACAGGAAAATACCTAGGATCTCCTATATTCTCCAGCATTAGGTCAATGCAATGTGCAACACAAGGAGTCAAAAAAAAAGAATTATTAGTATTCTGCAACCTTTTGCCTGCTTCTTTATAGGCGGAATCATTGTCAGTAATAAACTGAACAATGTTTTCTGCCCCTACTTCATTCACAACTTCATCAAATATCCCAAACAAAGTCTCAGTATTTCTAATAAGGTCAGATGCATCAATAGATTTCAAAAACATAGAGTCATTTGTATAATAAACCAAAAAATTAATAATAAGCTCTTGTCTCCTATCTGTCCAACCATTACACATAACTGAACATCCATAAGTACCCCAATTGACTCTTCTTTCAGCCAAATAACTTCTAATTTCAGAAATAGAATAACTTAAAAGTTTGCCTCTTAAGTTATTAATCGAGGGACATTTGTATCGCGGACCATAAGAGGCTATTGCATCCATCATAGGTTGATGATAATAAGACTGAGAAGCATTAAATGACGAACCTGTATCATGTCACGATCTAGCTACTGCCATAGCAACATTGTGAGCCTCATCTCTTAATTGCATTACACTATGAATTGAAGGTTGAGCTCCAGGAGTTATTCGTGGTGCAAAGAAACTAGTCACCTGCCTTCTTCTCTTCCTCACATCAGGTTCAGATACTTCTTCCTGGGCTTGAGATGGAACACTACCAGTACCACTACCACCTTCAATATTTCCATAATCACCACGGAAACTAGAAAACGAACTTCCACTACCAATTTCAAAATTCAACCTTTCCCTTCTATCTCTCTCATGTTGATATTCATTAAGTAATGTTTTCATTTACTACTTCATATCATGACTTACATTTTTACAGGGTTCTACATCTCCTTTAACCCCAGTTAAATGTTTCTTCAATCGGGTGATTCCTCCACCTTTCAAATGCTTGTTATAAAACAAGCAAATTGTATGATTCTTCATACCTGGGACCAATGCAGCATGAGCCCAAGCTGGATCATTATACCTTCCTCCCGAAGTTTGATCAGGAGTAGTTGAACTTCCTTCCATTTATTTGTAACAAAAATATGAAGATGAAATTTAAAAACTAGGATACACCTTAAACATTGAAATTAATTATGACTTCTTAAACAAATAGTAAAAAATTAATTTAATCTAAAATTTAATAACTCAAACTTTAGGTATATCTAAAGTAATCAATTGTAATTGTTGTTTTTCTATATGAATATGACGCTATTTGACTATTTTCAATTTAAGTTTTTTTTTGTATATATTTAGACAAATTATCTTTTCTTCAAATAATGATAATGTAATTGCACTTATAGGCTACAACTACATGCCATTTAGCAGCTACATGCCACTTAGCATAGCATGAATGGATCTTCTTATGAATATGATGCTATTTAGCAAAGCATGAGCCATGAATGGATATTATGGATTGGATTTTCTTAATTTTATATTTTTATTTTTAATTCTGTTTTATTTTCAAACTAATTAAGCCATGAATGAATGGTTTAATTTTGTTTTTATTTTCAAATTTATTTTCAAACTTCAAACACAAATGAACCAAACCAACTGAACTACCAATACCAAACCATTACAATAAACCACATTGCAATATACCTTTCATAAACCAATCCAACAAATACAGTTTTTAGTTTCACTTTTCACTTCATATTTCATTATCAATTCATTCGATTATTCCACAATCCAAAATTCCAAACCAACCACTTCCAATTTCCAAACCATCCACAAGCAATCAAGTCATCAATATAACATACGGATTAAACAATTTTTCCATTACCAAACCATAAACCAACCCACAAATTACAACCTTCAAATCTAATCAAACCAACATTCTAACTCCATTGATAGAGAATCCACAGACAATCCAACATTTTCTCCTACCATCGACAAACAATCCACCAAAAATTTATCACAACACAAACAATCCTTCACAACACAAACAATTAGCATAACAATTCCAAGTAACATAAATTCAATAAAAACACACCCAAAGGCCAAAGCCAAACCAACAGAAATACAATCGATAATGGTCGGACGTCAGATGAGGAGATCTGGGTATTATTCCTAGATTCGAATGTTGATGTTGCAACAAAGACGGACAAGCAGTAGATAGGTGACAGAGAGGGAGGAGGACGGCTGATGTTGTGATAGAGAGGGACGCGATAGGCGATAGAGAGGGAGGCGACAGGTGATAGAGAGGGACGTGCGTACGCGACAGGTGACTGAGAGAATGACCGCTGACCACTGCTGACAACGAGAGGACGGGAGAGTGGACAGTGGAGAGCGATGACAGAATGAAAGAGGAGCGAAAAATCAAAATGAGAAGAGAAGAAGACGCAGTCAGCAGAGGGGGGGTGTTTAGAGTTTTTTTTTTCAATTTAGTCCTTAAAGTTTCGGCATTTTATGGTACCAACCCGGTATTTTCTGGTACTGTGAGTACCGGCCAGTACTAACTGATACCAACTAATACTCACAATTAATACCATAAATAAAGATACTGTTCCAATTACTGACTGTTACGAACCGATATCCAATCTCAAGTCCTAATGATTTATACACAAGAATTAAAGATCCAAGCCAAAAAGACCGGTCACGTCAGTTTGGCTTTTTAACTTTTAACTTTTTCCTTCATTTTCTTGAAAGAAAATTTTATTCACAACGACCCTCATGATAAAAATAAAGAAAAACCATTAATTTGCCCACCTTGTTAGTACTGCGCACCATTAGCATCTTTTAGGATCTATTAATGTTGACCAATGTCTTGGCTACATGTCAGCTCAAAGGTGGTGGATTTGTAATTCCAAACATTCTTGGGGGCAGTGATAGCTGAGATGGAGACAATGGAAAAGGCTTTTGGCACGTGGGTGGAAGTAAGTGGCTCTTTTTGTTTATTACATAGAAGATGAAGTGGCATTCGTGGGGCAATCGTTGGAAGATGAGCTGCTCGAAAGGTTTAGAAAAATAGAGCCAAAAAGATAGAAAAAGAATGTGGCGGGGGAGAGTCCCGCCTTTTGAATGTTTTCAATTAGTAGCGGAAAAAAAAAAGATTAGGGATCACCATTTAATAAAATATGAAAAGAAACCCTAGCAATTTATGGAGCGTCTTTGAGAGTTTAGAAACGAAGGAATAGTATAATTGTAAAAAACAGTATTTGTTTTGAGATTTTTTCAATTTTAAGAAAATAGATTTATTCCATTAAATTTAGGAATCTATTAAACTCATTCAAGAGGTGAGTATCAAGTTTTCATTTTAATCTAAATTTTTATCATGTTTATTTTTTACTTTTTTTGAAAACGAAGGAATAAAATAATTGTAAAAAACAGTATTTGTTTTGAGGTTTTCAATTTCAGGAAAATGAATTTATCCAATTAAATTTGAGAATCTACTAAACCCATCAAGGGAGGTAGGTATCGAGTTTTCATTCTAATCTAAGTTTTTATCACGTTTATTTTTTACTTTTTTATCCCTAGCCGTTGTCCTACTATCCTCTTTACTTCCTTATCGCCTCTCAATTCTTTACGATCTCTCATCCTGTCTTATCGCCTCTCAATTCCTTACGATCTGCCAAGTTACAAACCAAACAATATTTTTTTTATATCCATCCCCATTTCCTTCTACTATTATACTCATATCTATAACCAACCCCGTGCTCAAACCAAACGCCCCCTAATTAATTTGGGAGAAAAGTTATACTTCTTTCTTTATCTTATTCGGAATCTCTTTGTACTTTTCTTCTATGAGGTTAGATTACTTTATATATATTCTTTACTTAATAGTAATAATTTTTAATTAAATTATTTTTCAAATCAAATCAGAATATATAAGTTTTCTGGGTATATCTTATTTAGAAGTTTTCATTTAATCATTACTTGATTTTGTGATAGATGTAGTTGCATACTTTGTCTTTCGCAGATGAACATCAGTTTACTTATCCATCAATTGATATTTTATATTTTGATAAAAATCTATTTTCATTTTTTCTGCTTTTTGCAAAAATTTGTAAAACATCATATAATGTGTTTTGTTGTATATTGGTTGGACTCCTCTGAGTTTGGGTACTACTTTATGCTTATGGTTAAATGGATGATAATTGGCTTCAATTATTCAAGTTTCATTTCAAAAGTGACTTAGGTTCCTTTAAATGTGTAGTATTTAGTTTCTAAAGGAGAAAAACTATTCAGTTTTATGTCATTGGCATGTCCAAGGGAAAAGAAGAAAAGAAGTTTGTAATAGAGAGTGTCTACAGGTTTGTCTTTTTTTCCAAAGAATTAGCTTGTTAACTCTCCTTCTTAAAAGTCAAAAAGTTAAATTCACGGAGAACCTTTAATGAAAATTTTTGCATATTTATATGTAGCTATTTCCAGTGCACTACCTCACTTGACCACATTAGTACTAAAATTAATATTATCTTGATTTTTTGTTTGTTCGTGGACTTTATGAATTTTTTTCTTATAATTTTTTAGTTGCTTATGTTGTTTGTTCCTAATAAGTACTTATTTTTAAAAGTACAAGATGGTTAAAATTGGTAATTATATGCGAAACTACAAGATGGTTAACAATGGTAGATCTTTATCAAATATGGATGATGAATAAAATGAACCTAGTATGGTAGAGGAGTTAGAAGTTATAGAGGTCCCTAATCAATACTCTAATGTTACAGTCGGAACTTCAAATAATGCACCTATGCTAAAAGGACAAGTTGTTGTTAGCACTGGTAACGTGATCTTCAAAATTATATAATTGTACATTTAAATTTTTGATATAATATTATATATGTCAATTAATTGTTATCTTTTAAATAAGAAATGTAAATTCTAAACAACATGGACAAGGACCAATTTCCTCCTTTGTACTATAAGGTATATGATAAGCATGTCAACTTTTTCAAGTCAGAAGTTACCATGTGCATTTGGCAACTTGCACCACTTCGTGTCTCTGGTTAGAAAGAGATTTTAGAGGATGATAAGAAGGCAATGTGGTTATTTTTAAAGGTATGAAACTTTTCTTATTCATAAGGTAAATGACTGTAATTGTCTCTTTTCTTCCACTCTTTTACCTTTTTTTTAATACGTTTCAGTCATAATAAAAATAAGAAAAAAATGAAAAAAGAAATATAGAAAAGTAAAAGAGTTGTCCCATCAAACTTCTACAAAGCTTAGACCTTAGAAGAAAGTGAGACGATTTGCTTTCAATCCACCTTTTCGTTGCATTGAATTTGCTTCTTAATTTTTCTAACTATATTTTTATATGAATTGTAGGATAAATTCAATTTCTCAAATTAGGTGCAATATTATGTGATGCAACAAGTGCATGCATAATATAAAAATCGACATTATCATTTGCACCAAAGATATCTCAAAAGCAAAGATTGCCCAAATGATGTGGATGAAGGTGATTGGAAATGGTTAATTGAGAATAAACGGGATACTCTAAATTTAAAATTGAAGTACTTTAACATATTTTTTTAGTTGTTTTCTTTTATTAAAAATAAAATGATTATTGATGTATAGGAACAGAGCGGAAGAAACACAAGTGATAAGGGAAATCAACAGATGAAATCAGTTTCTGGTACAAAATCAGTTGTGTAGATTGCATATGAGATGGTAAAGTAAAATTTTATTTACTTAAAATTAAAATTATACTTTTCTTTAAAAAATCAAGTTCTAATTAATCTTTAATTTTCTTTGTCTTTCCTTTTTGTTTTTTCTTTTTAGAAAGATAAAGATTCGGATGAGTGACCCAATGCTGTTAAAGTTTGGGAGGTATCGCAACAAAAGCTAAATGGAACTTGATCTGTTCCAAATGGAGAAGAAATGATGGTATGAAAGTTATAGTCAAATTAGATTTTTAAAAAAAATTTAAAATTACTTTACTATATTTTCAAAATCTATCTAAATATGCAGAATAAAGTTCAAGAAGAGGGAGAGAAAAATAAAGAAAAGATTTCATCTGCACCTCTACCACTTGTGATCATTTCAATCTTGTCCTAGAAAGAAAGTCAAGCTAGGGATAACATCTAAGTCTCGAGATAAAAATCAAATTCTAGCTAAAGCTGAGGCAACAAAAAACCGTGCAAGTGATTTAGATGATGAAGTTACAAGGCTTACTAAAATCACAAAAACACAAAACGAAAAGATTCAAGTTCAAAATGAGAAGATTCAAGCTCAAGATGCAACTATTGAGAAGCAAGCCATGGAAATGAAACAAATTTCAGCTATTTTTGCACATTTGGCAAATACTGGAGTAATTCCTAATTTGTTACTCAATGCTTCTACCTCAATTGGAGATCCATCAAGTGCCACAATATCAAATACCTCAAATAGTCATGTAAGTTTATAAATTTATAAAATTTAGAATAGTTAGTATTATTTTTTTTTTATCATTATCATTATATTATTATAAAATGTTAGTACTAAATTTATAGTTCAATATTTTATAAACTAATTAATTGATTATATTTTTATTTATTTTTATAGGAAACAAATCAATAGTGAACTTCATATGGAAGAATAGCCACGAAAATTTACCTTGGAGAGTTTTAGTTTAAATCAGTACGTATTAGTTTGTGATAATTGTAATAAATATACATGTCTTGGATATTAAAATTTTCCAATTTTATATATTGGAATTAGAATTTTGTACATTTTGGTGATTTATATATATTTTTATATATACTAATAATTTTTGTTTGCTTGTGTGACAATAACTTGACACTAAAAATTTTATCATTTGTGACAATTTCTATTTTACGACCACCAATGCAAAAAAAATTTATCGATTAACCAATTAAATTGTTTAATTTAATAATATTATTTGGAACAAACACGAACACATTAGTGACAAATTTATTGTAAAATATAATCTTTATTTAGTGACAACATTATTGTAACATATAACTTTCATACTTGTGACAAATTTTTTTAGATAATATGGTCACTAATGCAAATTTCTTTTACTACTAATGCAATTCCAATTTTGAATTGATAGTTTTAATTGTGACAATAATAAATACATTAGTGACAATTTTTTTGTAAGAATAAATTTCATTTTTGTGATAAAATGATGTTGACACGTTTTCCTTAGAATATTAGTGACCAAGAAGTAAAGGACACTGATAAAAAAGTATGAGTGACAAGATTTTTCACTATTTTTAATTATTTTAATGGTGATAATGTTGTCACAATAAAATGAAGTATTGTTACAACTTTATTCGTTACCACTTTACATTATTTGTGTCCCCAAACTTGTTATAAATATGTAAAGTTATTGTGATTATATATTTTGTCACACATTCCATAGTTTTTAGTGTCAATACTTTGGCCACAAATATGTAAAGTTACTGTAACCATATAGTTTTGTCACACATTTCATAGTGTTAATGTCAGTTCTTTTGTCACAAAAGTGTTGCATAATTGTGACCATTTTTTTAAATTAGTCACTATTGCATTAGTGACGGAGGTATTTGTGACCGGGGTGATGACTTTAAAACTTGGACACTATTAATATTACTGCTTTTGGTGACAACTTTTTCTTTCACTAAAAATACAATTCCTTGTCGTGTGCTTTGTAATAGTATGTTACACTAGAATGCAAAGTAAAGTGATTTTGAGAATTAGGACAAGAAGCCTTAAATGATTTTTACACTAAGAAATGATTCATAATTATTGATAAAAAAGATATTATTGAACAATGCATTTTTTAATGCTTTTCTTAATAAAAGTATAATTATAATTGAAAGTATGCAAAAGATGATAAGAAAAATATATGAAAATAAGAATAACTACACTGTTGACAATTAAAATTAAGTGAAAAAATACAAGAGAAAGTATTGAATAAAATCTAAAGGTGCTAGTCTTACAAAAAGATTTAAGATATTATTTACTGGTACATGAGAGGAAGAATTAAATAATTGGAAAATTTAAAACTATTTCGACACTAAAAACAAATGAAATGGTTTTACTATATCATAATCAATTATTTTTAGAACTAATGTAAAGAATAATTATAATTTTAATAAAATACGTGATATTTTATTAGATAGTATATTAGAATATAAGTGAAATATATTTCCAATAAATAAACATAAATTAAAATTTTTAATAAGAAGAAATGACTATAAAGTTGAAGATAAATTTATAAAATATTTTTTGTAAAAATTTGTAGTTAAACGATAAGAGGTATAGAGTAAGAGAACAAAATTAAATATAAAAATTTCTTTCACTTTATATTTATATAGAAGGTTATTTGACATATTAAGAACTTATAAAGAAAATACTACCAACAATGAGAGAAATATGTAATTAGATATATTGATCCCGAATTACATTCAAGACGGGTGAATTAAGTGCTTGTATAATTTTAAAAACTCTTTATAAATTAATGAATTAATATATTGATTTAGACAAGCAATATATACACCAAACAATACTTAGATAAGTTTTTAATTTGGTTTTAATCTAAATACAAGAAGTTGGAGATTTTCAACTTATCTTATGCTGATGATTTGTTTCCATTTTCTAAAGCATATGATAAATCAAAAAGTGTCTTGATGACCTTTCTTTAAGCTTTTAAAGAGGGCCGCCAATCCTAGCAAAAACCATCTAATTCTACCTAACTGATCCATAACATATAGATACTTGGCTCTCCTCCATCGCAAGCCTTCAAATTAGAACTCATTCCTTTACTTACTTATGCCTTCTAATCATATTAAAAAGATTACATTATAATAAATATAGACTACTTATTGAAAAAGTTCAGAAAAATCTCAACAAATAATGTAATAAAACTTTGTATTTTGTAAGGAGATTGCACCTTATTAACAGCGATCAATTCATCCCATATCTACTGGTTAGCTCACATATTCCTTAATACGAAACTAACCAAGAAAATAAAGAAGATGATAAGATCATTCATTTGGTCTTGAAAGAATGGTAGTAGATATAATGCAGAAGTGTGATGGGATGAAGTATGTAAACCTCTTTAGTGAAGGAATTGTTGGTTTATGCCCTACAGCTAATTGCTTTGGTTGTAGTTTAGTGACAAATTATTTAAAGACATTATTTATCTGGTACATGTTTAGATGTATATGATAAAGTCTATGGAATAATTGTACGTTGCAAAAGAAATTATAATGAGATTATAATTAAGAGATTCATATTGCATTTATGTATTATTCCTAAATGTTCCTAGTCATTGTTCTATTAAGATTAGACATTAATAGAAC
>JAOQMS010000009.1:2528217-2553105 GCA_027563885.1 Erythroxylum longipes | reverse complement strand
ACATACTAAATGAGACCTACAGGTTGTTTAGTATGCTATATTCATTTTTATAATATAATTATTTCATTTGATTTTCAGACAATTGATGAAGACTACTGAGTATATGTTGAGAGATCCAAAGATAAATGTGTGACTTCATCGTTTTGTATGGACAACATTTTGATTGCTTGTAGTAATTGTGAGTTTGTTAAGAAAATCAAATATTAGTTATCGTCTGAATTTAAGATCGTAGACATAGATGAAGTTGCATATATTCTTGGAATTAAGATTTCAAGAGATTTTTCAAAAAGATTATTATCACTTGCTCAAATGACTTATATTTAAAAGATTCTAAAATGATTATGTATGCAAGATTGGATATCAACTGATAATCCTATTTCTAAAGCTAAAGGATTCATCAAGAAGTTACGTATCTACACCATAAGAAAGGAAACAAATGAAAAAATTCTCCTATTCCATTTCATTAAGAAGTCTCATGTATGTTATAATGCATACAAAGTTAGATATTTGTTACATTGTTAGAATGGTAAGTATATATTAGTCAAATATAAGACAAGCACGATAGAAAGTAGTGAAGAAAATATTAATGTATATAAAAAGTACTGTAGATTATGTACCTACATATACTATGACTTTAAAGGATATGAATGAAAACTTAGCAACTCTCTCTGGATCGTTAAGAAACAAAATCTCTAACCTTGTGGGAGTAAAAGAAAAAGGTGGTGTGTTTATCGACCTGGTGAAGAAAACGTCTGGCCTGTTTAGAACGCTTAAATGCAGTCGTTTTACATTCCCTTGTGACATGACATTTTGTCATACGCAATATAACTTGACGGACGTATGTTTAACAAGTGTGCGGCACACGTATTTTCTAAACCAACAACATTATTATTATTATTATTATTATTATTATTATTTTAAATTTAAAATAATGTGGTCTATAAATGAACGTAATTCAATAATTTAATCTTTCATTGTTCCACGTTTATTTAAACTGGTGTTAACTGTTAAATGTGATGAAGATCGGTGACTGGTTTGGATTAGTTACTCCAAAAGTCAACAGAATACAAACTCTCTGTCCCTTCAACATTTGTTGTAACACTGTCCACCATGAATTCTCATGATCAGCGTCGCATAGCCATCGCCGTCGACCTTAGCGACGAAAGCGCTTACGCTGTGAAGTGGGCAGTCAACAATTACCTCCGTCCAGGGGACGTCGTTATCCTGCTCCACGTCCGACCCACCTCCGTCCTCTACGGCGTTGACTGGGGTTCCATTCGCCCCCAAATTAACCAAAGCGATCACCAGAAGCTGGAGGACGATTTCGACACGTTCACAACCACAAAATCCAACAGTTTAGCTCAACCCCTGATCGAAGCTGGTCTCCCTTTCAAGATACATATAGTCAAAGACCATGACTTGAAGGAAAGGTTGTGCTTGGAGGTAGAAAGACTGGGTCTAAGTGCTGTGATTATGGGGAGCAGAGGTTTTGGGGCTGCTAGTAGGAGGAATAACAAAGGGAGGCTTGGGAGTGTTAGTGACTACTGTGTCCATCATTGTGTTTGTCCTGTGATTGTGGTACGCCATGATCAAGAAGGAGAAAGTGAAGGTGGCATTGAAAAGGAAGTAGGGGTTGTTGGAGATAAAATTGATCTACATCCAGTTCCCGAGGAGGAGCAGGAGTATCATGACGCTTCTGAAGAACCAAAAGGTCTGGTCTTTGATTATTTTTGATAGATATTATATGATGTTTTGTTGTTTTTCCCTTGCAGGGACGGAATATAAAAAGCTTTTGATCCTTGGAATAATTGGAGGATAAAGCATATTATAGTTGAGCGTTAGAATTTCTGTGATCTGAAAGGATGGATGAAACTTATATTCAACGGTTGATTTGATTCGTCAACCATCTTTGTCTGTTATTTTTGTGTCAAAATACCCTATTATTGTTATTAATATTATGCTTCTGCTTACATGTTCATCTCTTGTTAACAGACGGAATGGAAAGCCTGAGTCTGGTGACCAGCAGCTGCAAATAATTGAAGGGTGTTCAAGAATTCCTTGTCATTTCCCTTTCTCGTAAGGGCTAAGCATTGTTGCATAACATAGTTTTGGGGTTAGATAATATTAAATTATATGTTTCTACCTTTGCCCCTGGAGTTGAAATCATTGCACATTGCTCATCTACGTTAATCACGGCATGTTTGTACATCTAATATGGTCTGCAATTGGTTTTCCTCCGGATCATTTAAGTCTATGTGTTCCAATTTCGACAATCGTCATATATCCTAAGCGCAATCAAGTGTTGATTTCTCAAGTAATTAGCATGGTACAGTTGATAACGCCTCGTATCACTTCTATCTCCTCTCACATTTCCAATAAACTCAATACAAAACCAAATTACCCACAAGGAACCACAAAATCCTCATTTCAAAAACCAAACCTTTGGGCATATGGACTTACTCTCAAATATTCTACCAAGTGCACGCATTTCCTTATTGTTTCAATTAGTGTGATGTATCCAGTCCAGTTATTATATAAAAGGTTATAAGCATAATGCTAGTCATTTTTATATGAATAAAACTAGACCAGGTCATTTGTCTAACTAGTTTATATAACAACATTCATGGAAACTGGACAGTCATTTGTCTAACTAGTTTAGTTTATATAACAACATTCATAAACATCGAAATTACTGAGACAGTGGGACTAAAACAAGCAAGACCAAGTACAATCGGATATCAAACTGAAACTTGCGAGGAACGTGGAAAACACAAGACTCTTCCAACTAATAAATAACAATCAAATAAAAACCATGTATCAAACTTCCAGGACACATAAAAAACCATGTATCAAACTTCCAGGAGCTATAGTAGCAAAATAATAGAAAATATCTCAAAGAGCTTCCAGAGTTCCCTCACTTTGACTCCTCCGCATTGCACGCTGTGCTCTAATGTTGAAAATCTTACTGCCAAAATCAATAGCGTAATGATGATGTTCAGTTGTCTTTGTTACAGCTGGTGGCAGACGAGCATGCCTACCTCTGGATCGTTTTGGAGAGGCAATGGCTTGACTTTTACGGCCATTAGTTGACAAAGATGACAGCCTTGAGCTGCTATGACCGTGGCTAGCCTTTTTCGCAGCTTTGCTGTCGGACCTAAGACCACCATCAAAGTGATGGGAACTGATCGCCAGCCTAACAGAACGATCTGCAGCATCTTTAAATCCTTTAGGTTTAATGGGCTGCCGGTTGAAATAAACCAAATGAGGAAGAAGGCCTTGTAAGTATTTCTTGATTTGTTCATCACCAACATTCTTCTGAGCTGGGTTTCCCTCCAAGCTGATAGCTTGCAATGAATTGTAGTTAGCTGCAAGTTGGCCCAGACATTTGGCTGTAGAGACTTTGTTGAATCGTAGATCCAGTACTGTTAGTTTCAATAGACGATGGAGACCCTCTACCTCACTTATTTTGTTTCCAGCCAAGTACAACTCTTTCAAGGAGGAACAAGAAGCTAAACCTTTTGTAACAGAAAAAAAATAGTGAAGGAAAAAAGTATTGACAACGATTAAAAGAATAGCAAATGTAAGAAGGTTATAAATCAGTAAATTCCAAGGAAATTCATGTCATACCATGTCCAATTCTTAATATTCGGTTGTAGCTCAAGTCCAGTACACGAAGACGAGTCAGGTCACGTAAACCTTCAATTGTAGAAATATTATTTTTTGAAAGATTTAACACGTGAAGACCGCGAGGGAGGGCACCTGTTGTAATCCTTCCTGAAAACGAGCATGAAAACTTGTTTAGGATATTTGAGATTTTTTATAGATCAAGATTATTCCACACACACACCCAAAGCAAGGAAGAAACTAAAATTCAAGAATGATGTCACAGATGCAAACCTATCGAGTTCCCTGATAGAATAAGGACCTTCAGGCCAACAAATGCACCAAGAAATGGTATCACAGCTAATCCATGATTTGACAGCTGAGCCATGGTTGCAGAGGGACTCAAAGAAGAAATGTATCTTTTAGCAGCTTCCATTCCCGGCGTCACCATACTATCCACCTTTGCAGCAATCAAGTGATTCAATGTAGTGGAGTTTCTCTTTCTTAACTCATTAGCATAAGGCAGATCAATTTTCTCTTCCAGTGGTTCACAATGTTGAAGATCGTTAACCCACTCGTTAATTCGCTTGAGTTTAAAATTACTGTCACGTACCTCATCCCACTGCTGAGTGGAATCATCCTGGATACTTTTTGTTGAGGTCAACTCATCCATAACTGGAACTATCCAATCTTTTGCCAGAGCAGAATAACTGTAAGAATCACAACCCTCGTCAAGTAAAATTTGATAGTTATTTCCGTCCATCCTATCGAGGTTACCATCTGCTCCATGTTGTATTGTTGGCTTTACAACTTCACAAATTGAGACATCTTTCCTCCTCAAGTCCAGAACACGTAGGTCCTCAGATGATCTTGAATGAGTTGCAAACTTATTAGAAAAACCATGAGAAGTGGGAGTAGGAGCAATTTCCGGCATCGAGTAAGATTTTACGATCATTAGAGGAGCATGAGGTGTGTGGTTGCAAGATGCATTGCCATCTTCATGGGATAAAATTTCAAAGATTTCAGGACTTCCCTTTTCATAATGATGAGGATCCTCAATTGAGAATATGGATTCTTCATTAACAAGACCAGAACTTACTTGAACAGTTTCTGATTGTAAAGCTTTTTCATCCAGACTCTTGGGGGTTACTCCCTGTTCTTTGCTCCCACTAACACCAAGCAACCCATTTTGATCAAGGGAATCACTAGAAAATTCTTGCTCTATCTCATCCTCCATATCATTTTCACAAAGGATTCTGCCCTCATGACATAAGCCACTTCCTAGAGATCGACTCTTCTTAATAAGCCTTATCCTACCGCCCTTGACTTCCTCAGATTTCAATTTTGGTCCTAGAGCCACAGAACTTGTAGCATTCTTTAAGGAATTTAAGCTCGTAAACTTAGTTGTTAGCATCTTGGAGGCTATTTGCGAAGAATCTTCCAAAGTCTTGCTCATTGCTTCAACAGAAGGTTCAATCGATTTCTACACGAGAGAGAAGGGAAACATGAAGATCAGAAAAGCCATAAACAAAAAGCAATTGTGGTCTATCCAATTTTCAATTACTTGTCCACTAACCTTTGCCTTGTCAGTCTGGATTTGAGCATTGAAACAGGAAAACCTAACCATTATAGTAATGCTGACAGGAGTTACATTCACACTTGACCCACTTGTGTATTACATTAATGAAGCTACAGGCTAACTACCATTTCCAAGGCAATATCAGAGTTCTATTTCATTGAACCTAAAATACCAAATACCATCAAGCTTCTGTCCCCTATAAATGGATGATCTTAGCCATAATCAAGTGATAGACCCTCCAACACCCGGCACAATCTCCAAACATGAGATGATCTTGATCTCCTCAAAGCACAAATCAATGTTACTCTCTTGTTATCACCCAACACGCACCTACAGGTGCGAGAAGACTTTATCTTTATTGTTGCGGCCAGAGTGAACCAAAATCTTTGTCAACTAGGAGAACACAATTCTTAGGATGCATAAGAGATGCTGGCCTGATAAACAAAGGAATAATAGAAATATATGAAGTTTGCAGATAAAAACACAAGATTCCAGAACAGAAAGTGTAAATAAGCCCTGTAACTATTGACTCCTGGGAAAAAGAACCTGGATAAAGAAAGTGAACCTCTCCAGACGATCAACACAAATAGAGAAGGAAAACTTCACCTCATTGAAACCGCATAAGAAGCTATTTAAAGTATAATTTCACCTCGGGGACCCAATTCAAAGAAATTGTTACGACAATAATATTAACCAGAAAGAATTGAGCAATATATCAATTAGAATTCACTTACCATATGAAATGCAAATCCAAATCTTACAAACGAACAAACAAAATCATATGAAACATCAATTCAATCACGAACTTTCATATTAGCTTCAGTTGTTCTGGGTTCTAGGTTGATTCATCAACAAACAAAAAGATCAACACATCCAAAAAAAAGGGGAAAAAAACACCAAAGAAGGCATCATAAATGATAATCCTATGAATTCCAAGTCACATAAACCAAAAAGAATAACACAAATAAAAGTATTTTCAATTAATCCATATGCGACGAAAACAAGGAAATAAATTATAACTTATAAAAGAATAAATTTTTATACAGAGAAAACTGTAGCCAGATTGGAAGAAGAGGAATACTTGTTCCTGCAGCTAAACAATTAGTAAATCTTTGAATAACAAACCTTAACAATAACAGTAATATTAATCTCTTCTTCAACAACCAATCTCTCCCTATCTCGCGATCTGGCTTCGGCTTTGGCTTTGGCTTACTAGGGCTAACCCTAATGCTTTCTTCTCCTCTGTTTATTTACTACATCCTTCCTTTTTATCGAGTATTAGAGTCTAAGAAACTAACGGCTAGGATTTTTTCTTATCTCTTGAATTTGATGGACCTTTTTATTTAAATAAATAATTTTAGGAAAAGAAGAGGGCGGAGGGAATGGAATAATGATTCTTGTACGGGTCTATTAGATTGCCTGGCCTATCAGAATAAGCCTCACTATTTATTAATTTTTCAAACATACGTTAGATTAAGTGTGAATATTAACAAATAAATCCTAATGCTAAATTTGTTAACTTATTAGGATTTCTGTTATGCTAAATTTGTTAGAAACCAAATAATTTCATACGGGACTTTTAAGAATTTTGAAAAGAAAAGTAGTCAAAACGGTTAGAAACCCAACAACTTTATCAAATTGCATTCTCAATGTAAACCTAAGAATATTACTTTGATTCTTAAAATTAGCATCCATTATGACCAAAGAATGATATAGGTTAATCAAAATGTTCAAAAAATATCTAGTAGATAAGGCTCTCTGCTTTGTAAAACTTTAGGGAGGGTTAGAATATACGTAATCTTATCTTTGTATTTTTAGAAAAAGATTATTTCCATAACTTGAATTTATGACCTTATGATTACAAAGGAATGACTTTACTAATTACTCCAAAATTTTGCAATCAGAACATTATTTTCTTTTCTTTTTATTTTGTACAAAGGAAGGTGCAGAGCACCAAGTAAAATTACAATTAGATCCCTTCCTTATTCATAGGGAAGTTTAATAGGTGACCACCGGCTGTATCAAAGAAAACTTCCCTTCTATCAAGATGGCATAGCTCCTACATTTCTCTAGATCTCAATGGACTATTCGATGCGAGCTTCCCAGGTGACTTGGTCTGAGAATCGGTTGCGCCTCGTGCTGAAATTCAGCAGGGAACTGTGCCTAAGAGGATTGACTTCGATTGTGGTAGGAAATCACTAGAATTGAAGGACGACGAGCTAGGTTCATTGGAGGAGGTGCTAATCTAATCGATGAAGCTGCCTCAACACCATGGGATAGGCCATTTCTGCTGAGGTCCAGCAGGTTTTTCGGCGGTCTATGGAATCGCCTCAAGTCGAAGTCAGAATTTGAAAGGCTCATCTTGGCCAAGAACATTATTTTCTCTATTGGAAAATGACAGACAAGACGGCCTATTTTTTAATTATAAAGTGAATAATACGATATGAGATTAATATACTCTAGATCGAAGAGATTTATTTTATAGGTAATATGGTTTTTATTCAAATCCTTTTAAGTAATTTAAAAAATTATAAAAGTTGGATCCAACTCAATGTTACATTTTTTTAAAAAAGACATCTTAATACTTTAAATCTACCCGAGTAAAAGTGATGGGTTGGTAGAATAGGTAGAGTAAACCAGGGAATTAGAGGAGACCTTTGCAATTTTTTATATAAAATTCAAAACTCCTTATCAGAAAATGGAAGATACTAGATTTGTGCCTTATTTAACAGCACTGACTGTGATAAATTTAAATTCCTATAATTATATTTTAACTTCAATTTTTAAAATTCACAAACATATTTAATTAAATATAAGTTAGATATTAAATATTTGAACAAATAATAAGATTGTAATATCCTAGTTTGATTATTGTACTGTGTAATGTATTGTACATGTATTTTATAGAGTATACTCTATATATGGTGTACTAGAATAAGTTAAGCGTTTAAATGTATTATTGAGGTTATAATGGAAATCATGGATAGACCAGAGATGGTTCTGGACTCAATCAAAAATTTTTCAGAAAATTTTTGAAAACTCCGAAAAACTATTGAATGAGTTTGAACGAGTTTTAAAAGCCTCAAAATTTGCTTTGGAGATTTAGGTGATACTTTTGAATGAAATTTGGAGAATTTTAATGACATTCAGTGTTGAATGAAATTCGAACGATTTTAATGACATTCAGTGATCTCTGGATTCAATATGAAAATTCTTTCGGGCAATCGAAAAGTTACCGAATAATTTCAAAATATAATGAAAAACTCCAGAATTAGGATTGGAGTCTAATAGGAACTGAAACAGATCAAAAAGGAGGTTGCTTGAATAGAATTCGAGTAATATGAATTTATTGGACTAAAGTGCCTTTTTTGGAAAATAATGGGTATTGATGATTTTAAATCCATTCAAAAATTTTACAAGCATCCAATTAATAATTATTGATCCTAATTAAAGTATTTCATGGTCAATTTGAAAATAAGACGGTTGTGAAATGTTTTCAGTTAGTTGGTCAATTAAATGCATTAAAGCGCAATTTAGTCTTTTTGTACTAATTAAGGGCAATTTGGTCTTTTTACATGATATTAATGAGTCATTAGAGATGACCAATGAGATGATGACATGCGTTTGATGAGTCATTAGAAGAGAACCAATAGAAAGGTGAAGTGTGGAATCCATTAAGTGAGCATTAAAAAGAATAAAGCAAGACTTTTGTCTTCATTTGAAAAAAAAAACCTGAGAGACCAAACAAAAGGGAGAAAAGAAGAGAGAAAAAGGGACATTCAGCCAAGGAGGGAGAAGAAGAGTGCATCTACCATTTTTCCTAATTTTGGAGCATAAATTGAAGAGATCTTGATCAAGTAGAGGTACTCATCAAATACCAAGAGATTGGAAGATAAATTGGTAAGTTTTCCTAACCTAAATTTCTAGTTTTGGGGCTCTTTAGTGGGATAACTTTATGTAAGATAAATGATGATTTTTGACTTTCCATAGAATAGATAATAAGTTTGGAAGCACTTAAAGGGATGAAAATGACAAGAGAAAGAATTATGTTTAGTGAATGTTTGTGTTTGGTTCTTGGATCACTTGAATTAGACATCTTATTTTGACTATAACTTGGCCTACAGACCTCCAAATTGGGTGATTTTAATTGGATATGAAACCTAAGGTATAATACTAAAATTCCTAGAAGACACCCTGACCTAGTTCTAGTTTAATCATATTGGAATTTGAGATTAAAAATGGTGATCTGATGTTGTCCCTTTGTTGGAGCAGCTTGTGATGTTTTGTGTATGTTTCTTGAATTAGAACTTCAAATGGTCTGATTTTTGATGATATGGAAACTAGAGACATAGGATAACAAATGTCTAGAAGACCTCAAAACCTAATTTGAACGGTTACTATATGAAAATTAAGGAACAAGTGGAGGTATGAATTTTAAATATGGGTCATAACTGTGACTCATCATGCATGATTGTGATATGGTGAATTAAATTTAGTGACATTGTGTTTTGAAGGAATTGGTAAGCTAAAATGAATAAAATATGGTATTTAAGTGACTTTTGAAGTTAGATTTGAAAACGGTGACCAATATGTTAACTTACGGAAGTAAGCAGAAATATGATTAGCATGCATGTTACACAATTAGATACAAACTCGAATTCGATTAAACCTAATATTTAGGTTTAATGCCTTATTTCCTAATTTGGAAATAAATGCCTAAGTGAAATGCATGCGTGAGTGTACTTGACGATAAGTTTGCAAAACTGTGAGTGTATTTTAATTGTTTTTTATGACTTAATTATTTGTAAAAGAATTGATGACACGTGAGTGTATTTTAACTGTTTTATATGACTTAATTCTTTGTAAAAGAATTGACATTGATGACATGTGGGTGTATTTTTACTATTTTATAGGCTTAATTCTTTATAAAAGAATTGATGACATGTAATTTTATTTTAACGATTTTATATGACTTAATTCTTTGTAAAAGAATTCATGACATATGAGCGTATTTTAATTGTTTTATATGAGTAAATTCTTTGCAAAAGAATTAATCACATGTGAGTGTTCTTTAAATTGATTTTATGCAAATGGTCTTCAATTGATCATGAAATGAATATTTATGCTGAGTTTTATGCAAATAATATTTTACAAGTGAATATTGCTAGCATAAGTGTATGTTTTGGCAATATATGAGGTTAATTTGAAAGTTAAATTTTATATTATTGGGAGTTACATTAAAATAATTCACTTATAAATCCTGCCATACTTGATTTAGAAAATAAGATGAGTCGTAAATGTAAGAATTGCTTTTGCCTATGGTACACCTATAGGCTTTATACATGTTATTATACCGGTATATTTATAGTGTTTAACCTATTATGGGTAAGCAATGTAGAACTAGCTTCGTAAATAGTGATTAACTAGTCATGGATAAGCAATGCAAAACTAGCTTTATAACTTGTTAAGGGTAAGCGATACAAAACCTGCTCTGTAAATAGTGGTTAACCAATCGCGGGTAAGTGATGCAAACCAGCACTGTGATTTTATGCCTAGTGTGCCATATGGTAAAGAAACTAGTGATGAGCTATGCTGAGTAAGAAAAGTTATGAAAATATTAATCCTGCCACTATTTATGTTAAAAGTGATTTGAGGGGTATTGTATGGTACCAATTCTAATGGTTGACTCATTTTTTAGTATTAAAGTGTTCAGAAAACTTATTGCCACTATTGTTTATTGTTTAAGGAAAATGGAAAATGGAAAATGGAAAATAGAAACTTTTATATTATGAGTTTAATTTCGAAAAGCATTTCGAAATAATATTTCAGAAAAAATTGAAGTTGTATTTTATGAAATGTTATTTTATTACCAGATTTGATGATGCATGAATAAATTGTTATGGAAAATATTTTACCATAAGCTTTATGATTGTATGGAATATTTTAGTTACGTTGTTATAAAAAATAAACTTTTAATAAACTTATTACACTTACT
The DNA here is from genome assembly GCA_027563885.1 of Erythroxylum longipes. NCBI lineage: Eukaryota > Viridiplantae > Streptophyta > Magnoliopsida > Malpighiales > Erythroxylaceae > Erythroxylum > Erythroxylum longipes. Next base: position 2,541,928 of record JAOQMS010000009.1, on the reverse strand, counting down.
GAGCTCGTTTAGCTCACCCTTATTTTTATGTTTTTAAACAACCCACCTTAAGTATATATACAAATGTTGCAGTAGTTAGGACTTCGTCACAAGATTAGTTGTATGGTCGAGTGCTGCTGTGCTTGTGTCATTTTGATATGTACATTTGTGTAAAGAATGGATGTTTATAAAGGCTTTTAAATGAAATGCTCGAATACGTTTTAGTTTTTTAAAGTTTATTGTAATGATTGTTGAGAATTATTTGTTTGAGGTTGCTTATGAGTGGACTTGAAATCCATAATTTGTAGTTGAGGAATTTGTGTGAATATAGAAGTATTTTAAAATGTGTTATGAAGGTTTTTGAGACTTGGGAATCTTAGAAAAGTAGTCATTATACTGCTAAAATTTTTAATAAAACGTTTTTAAAAAAAGATTCCCACTATTTTTTGCACTTGTAAAAGTTAAAGTATAAAAGGTTTTTTAATAATTGAACAACTTGACTTTGCGAGAACCATTCAATTAAGTTAGATATCAATTGGAGGGCTACTGTGGGGTCACAGGAAGGGCTCCACTTGAGTTCTGGAAGGGAAACTTCAAAATGGGCCCTTTCAAAGATCTTCGCTTTATTCTTTTTTTGAAAATTTTTATCTTTGCTTTATTCTTGTTAATATTTTTTTCGTGATAATTTATTACATATATTATTGAGAAATATATTATTAATAGTTGATTATTTTTGTATCCATCAAGTTTATAGGCATTAAGGTGTATTTTTGTTATTAATCTACTAATTTAGTTATTTGATTTTGAAAATATTAAATATAATAAGAAAAAATGAAAGAAAATAATTATTATTGTGAATAGAATATTAAAGATATTGTTAATATGAAAATACTACTTTAATTTTATTAGTTTTTAATTTTTTGGAGATATATTATTTACTATATATTTGATTATTCTTATTTTTCTAATTCATTATTCTTTATTTAATGTGGCTAAAACCATTACAAGTGAAAAAAAAGGTATTAAGATAAGATCGTCTTTTATGGAACAACATTTTATTAATGTCAAAGTTAATCAATACTCTAGCAACGGTTGCATGATTATCCAAAAGCCAAAAAAAATTAAACAATTTAGAATCAGTATTTAGTATTTACCCAGCATTAGTGTCAAGCATTAGTCCGGTACTGATAACACATTTCAAAACACTATGAGTTATCAGCTCAACTTGCCCTTATATATGTTATCTTCTAAGCAAACTCGCTAAGAGGTTCAATCCCTGGCATCTAACTATAGTTATCTACTTTATGCGTGCTAAATTCCTTTGTAAAAGAATTAGCATCTTGTGATTGATTCTTGAATAATTTCCCTTTCCTTTCCCTCTTATATAGAGTGAATGGTACAACCAAAAGTAACTTAAAAAATGATGTGGCCTTCTTTGGACAAGTGGTGTGGTTGTATAGCCTATTGAACTATGTTCTCTCATTCTATGTCAGGACAAAAATGATTACGTACCTGTTAAATGCCCAACTAAAGAATTGTTGCATAGCTACAATTGAATAGGAGAAGACCAAGTGTTTTTGAACTCAAGTTATAGAGCCTACAATTATGATTAAGGTTAATTGAGCCTTTGTACCTATCCATTACACCGACTCTATTCTTTATTATAAGCTAGACTACAATAGAGACCTTTGCGGAACTTTGTTTAAACCAAACTAGTCTATACCAATTAACTTTAAGAGCATAAATCCTAAATATGTCTTTACAGAATCTATTGGTGAATTCCTTAAGGAATACACTCTTTATGTTATGTGATTAACTAAATAAGGATTAGTTGAGCAAGAAGGAACACCCTCAATATAAAAACAAATTCCAAGGAGTTACAGTATGATCGGGTTATTGAAGCCCTCAAAATTAATTTTGATTCTCCAAACTTTTGTAGTAATCGTGAAAGCAGGTCGAATCTCAAGAGAAATAAACACTGGTTTCTTAATTTCAATTAATAAAACAAAATGGCAGTTTGATTAATTAACTAAAATTAACAAGATGTCAAATCAAATCAACTAAATATAAAAGTTAGAAATTCAAGAATAAATTTTGATTCAAGGGAAAAATCTCATCTAATTGTAACACTGATCACCGGTCTAAAAAGAATATTTTTCATAATTCTAGTAATTAGTCCGAAATATACTAGGATAGCCGTAATAAGTCTCAAATTTTCCTAAATTAATTGTTTTAAACCTAGCATCTAAACTAAAACTTACCATCAATTGACCAGGTGTGATAAGATTCCATATTAAATAAATGATAGCAATAATCGGGGTAGTTGTAACTATTCAACTTAGTTTTCTTATTTATCATAAGTTAAATATGCAATTTCATAAATAGCCTATTTACTACTTGTACCAATCTTTTATGACAATTATGGATCATTGAATTTATGGGTAGCGATAGAATAATCAAAATTAAATTAAATTGTCAAATTAATCAATATTAATCATTCATTAAATATAAGAACTCAAAACAAGAAATATTTGAATTAAAAAATGAATAAAAGTTAAGAACAAAACCTCACAAGGTTACAACTGGAATATAGAATCCCTTTGAATCAGAATAATTGAGTTTAGTTACATATGACTTTTGATCCAATACTAAAAAATATAAGAAAGATAAAGAATTGAGAGAAAAGTAAGAAGAGAATGATTTATTCTTTGGAAAGGTGAGGAACGTCCCTTTTATAATGTTTTCCTACTTTAAACCTAATCTTATCCTATCTTGCAAAGATATTTATCTAAAACAAATCACAATCCCTTCATGATAGGGATAGAAGGAAGTTTCCTACTTAATCTTCAACTCTTCAAGTAAATGTGGTATTTAGCTTTATCTCCTCTTATCCACTGCAGTAATCTTTCACTTTATCCAAAATTTGTGATTATCACCAACAGTGTCCCAAATTTGATCCAATCTCCTTTTTCATCTCCTAAAATAAAAAACGTTAATTTTCATATTTAAGTACCAAAATAAATCCAAAACAAAGGAGATAATATCAAATAATATATCAAGATAACATCTCATCAAAATCCCCCACACCAGACTTTTATTTGTTCTTAAGCATACATCAATCCAATAAGTCAATTACCTTCATAAAAACCTCTCATCTACTTTCATGTTATCCAGAAATATGTAAAAGATGATTCACATTAAAGGTTTAAGATAAAATAACAATCAAGAGAATAAGTACTCGTAGGACACATTGTTAAAACATAGCATCTCATCAATTCCATCAAAATCAAATGAAACAAGACTTGACACCCTTCAATCTATACACTCAAAGTGTTTAGGGTTCATTAAACTCTGAAATCAAAACATAGCAATATATTTCTATAAGCTTGCTCAAGAATCATATCTCCACCACTTAATAAAAATGAACTTAATGTATAAATCAAAGGGACTTTATAAGCATTGTAACTTGGCTTAGGTAAGGTATGACAAAAAGAAGATTTTTGGGTTGAATAAATTGAAGGAAATTATGCAAACTTATCCACATAAGTTTCAACTTAAATCATTCAAAAAATCTTCTGATTCAAATAGCATCCCTTTTAATCCCTTTTTTCTCTTTTTTTTAAATTTTCCTTTCTTCTTTTTTCTTCTTTTTTTTTGAACAAAATATCAAGAGGAGGTTTTTCCCCTATCTATAAAAATATGAAAAATCAACATAATGTAATTTGAATTAATTAATTTACTTTTAATAGAAATAGTCAAAATCCTATGCAAATAAACTTGATACAATTCGTTCAATTTTGGGGTTCAAAATCATTAAGGATATCAATAACAAAAAAGGATAAATATAGCCTATAACAAGGTTATTATGCAAGAAAAGAAAGGACAAAACTCAAATTGTTTTCTAGGGATAAAAGGTAAGGTAGGCTTGTTTAGATCAAAAATGGTTATCCTAACTTAAGGATTATTTATGAACAACAATAAAAAAAAATATGATGCTGGCATGAGGAATAATCAATATATGAATCATAATATCATGAATCCAAAAACAAATCGTATTGCTCATCATGATATAAACACTCACTCCACCAAAACTAAATCATACATTGTCCTTAATGTATGCATAAGATACTCACATCTAAAAAAAATAATCTTTAGAAAGAATGTGTACTATGTTGTCGGTTTGGCGAGGAGTGTATTGTTGTTATGGTGGCTTGCGATGGAGCTATTTGTGGACTGCATGAGAGGAGAGTTGTTGCTGTTTTGGTGTTATTGTTGAGTTGTTTGGCATGGAGGATCGTAGGTGCTTGGTGAAGAAGTTGTGTTGTTTTCGTTGTTTTTTAAACATTGCCTGCCAAAAGAGAAACACGCAGAGATTAGGGTTTACTTTTTTTTACAACAAATAAAATAAAATTAAAAAATAAATTAAATAATTAAAAATGTGTAAGTAAATAAAAAAATTACATAATTAAATGATAAAAATATTTAAGTAAAATTTTTGTAAATTTTTATGAACTTTTTAAAAAATAATTTATAATATGACTTAATGTTCTATTCTAGAACACTAAATTGCATAAGGTAAGATCTCACCTTATAAAATTTAGTATTCTCGAATTTTAAGGTCTTCATTCTAGAACACTAAATTACATAAGGCGTAATCTAACATTATGAATTTAGTATTCTATAATTTTTGGGTCTTTACTCTAAACAACTAAATTACATAAGACATGATCACGCTTTATAAAATTTAGTAATATGGAATTTTAAGACCCTTTTTCCCCTTAAGCTAATAAACTTATTTTTCAAAAACAAGTAAGTGCAAACTATATATAAGTAAAACGAAATCAATAAAAACTATCATATTCTGGGTTGCCTCCTGAAAAGTGCTTTTTTAAATATTGTTATGTTATACGTGGCTTTTTCCTCTCCAACTTCTAGAAAATTACAGTTTTGTACTCCTAAAGTAGTTTTACTAGCCCTTCCTCTTGCTTTATAGTCAACCTTTTTTTAAATGATTGTAGGTAATTGCTTTCCATCACCTAAATAGACATACTTTAGGCAACTGGATAACACCTTCAATTCTATCTTCGAAGCCTGCAGAATAGAAAGTAAGATTTTCTTGTAAGTTACAGTAAATTCATCATTCAAAGTTTCTAAATCTATTAGCATTGCTAACAATGATTGTACAACTTTACAAGTTTTGTTAACTTGCTCGTTCACTTCCAATTTAGCTTTAAGATCTAACTCATCTTGAACTCTTTCTTCTTTGAACATATCCTGTACAAATGAATCAACAATATTGCATTGATAAATGAATTGAAAATCATTTGGGTGCTTCATTGCTTCAAAAATATTGAACTTCACTATCTCTTCATCAAATTTAACGAAAAGAGTACCCTTATCCACATCAATTTTCGTCTTGGTCGTTTTCATATATGACCTACCCAACAAAATCGAAGTTGAATGTTCAACACTATCTCCATCCATTTTCAAGATGTAAAATTCCATTAAAAATACCAAATTGTTAACCAGGACTAAAACATCCTCAATAACTCCAATAAAACGCATATATAAACGATTAGTTAATTAAATAATCATATTAGTATCTTATAAAGAATTCATATTTAAAGCTCGGTAAATTAAGAATGGCATGACATTAATAGATACACCTAAGTCTAGCATGACATGCTCAATTTTCTTATTACCAATATACACACGAAAGTGTAAACATACCTGGATCTTTGCATTTTTGTAGTAATTTTCTATTTATCACAGCTGATAAATTCTTACCCAAAACTATTCTCTCCTTGTCCTTCAACTTCCTTTTATTTGTGCACTAACTCTTTCAAGAATTTTCATATTTTAGAACTTGCTTGATGGCTTTAAGAAGTGGTATATTGATTTTCACCTTTTTGAAGGTTTCTACGATCTGTCTTTTATGGTCATCTTCTTTTGGTTTAACTAACCTACTAGGAAAAGGAGGTGCATGTGCATTAATTGATATTGATGAAGATAAATCATTTTTTTTACCTTTATTGATTTTTGAGTTGGAAGTTCTTCTTTTCTCTATCATCGTGCTTTTCTACCTGCATTGATACAGAAATTCCAAACTGAATTTCCTTACCACTTCTCAAAGTCGTTGCACTCAAATTCTCTTTAGGATTCACCATCATTTAGGAAGGTAATTTTCCTGATGCTTACGCTTCTAATTTACTTACAGAGGTGGCTAATTGAGTGATCTGATTTCTTAAGTTTTGAAGGCTTGCTCTTGTTTCATATTGAAATTGTTGAGTATTAGTAACAAGTGCCTTAACAATTTCATCTAAAGACATACCTAAATTTGAAGATTGGAGTTGAGCATATGTAGAGGCTAGAGGTTGGCTATTAAAATTGTGAGGTTACACTCTTTGATTTTCATAGCTAAAGTTTGGATGGTCCCTCTATCCTGGATTATAGTAATTGGAATAATATTTTCATTAAGTTTGACCTATAAAGTCCCTTATTGTGTTAGTTTCTTAAAGGGAATCTTGATGTAGGGCATATATCCATAGGCTGTCCAGAGAATGAATATATTCTGCACACTCTTGCCAATTGTAATTGACCTACAACCATTTGACGAACTAGAGTAGTTAAATATGAAATTTTATCCTTAAGGTGCGTGTTACTTACCTTATTCACATGCTTAATAGCTCCATCCATCCTTGTCCCAAACTATTGAGAATTTTTGGCTATAATTGATATCAATTGTCTGGCTGCCTTAAGAGTTTTATAAAGCTCCTCCACTAGCTGTAATGAACATACTTCGATCCATTGACAATGGTCCTTCATAAAAGTACTGAACCAAACGTTGGTTAGCAATTTGATGATGTGGATAACTGGCATATAATTCCTTAAAACTTTCCTAATATGCATATAACGTTTCTCCAATAATTTAACTTATCCTACATATCTCCTTTATGATATTCACTGCTCTTGACGTAGGAAAGAACTTCTCTAGAAACATTCTTTACATTTCATTCCATGTTGTCACTAAGCAAGGGAGAAGATAATATAGCCAATCTTTTGCCTTATCTTTCAATAAGAACGGAAAGGCCCTGAGATTAATTTGTTCTTCTGTCACCCCTTGTGGCTTTATTCCATAGTAGACATCATGAAATTCCTTTAGGTGTTTATGTCGATCTTCACCTGCAATACCATAAAAAATAGGCAATAAGTGAATCAAACCATATTTAAAATTGAAATCTACCTCAACATCTGGAAATTGTATGCATAAGGGTTGTTGATTTAAATTTGGTGCCTCTAACTCCCTCAATATTTTAGGGTTAAGATATGCTTTCTTTTCTTTCGCTTCTTGAAAATTAAAGTATTCACTAATTGTTAGATTTATTTCAACTATCACATCTGAAGGTGAATGACCACTTCGTTGCTTAGTCTCTTTCCGTAAATAACGCGTTGTCTTCTCAATTTCTGGATTATATTATAATTTACCTATCTGAGAAGCACAAGTCACTAAAAAACTAAAGTAGTTCCCTAGTAATGGCTCCAAATTTTAGTCTTATCGAAACCCTCAAAATAATTCCGATTCCCAAGCTTCTTGTAATAGTTGTGGAACTAGGTCGATTAATTAATTAATTAACTATTAACAAGATATTAAATCAAATCAACTAAATATAAAAATGAGAAATTCAAGAATATTAAACTTTGATTCAAGGGAAAATTTTCATCTAATTTTAACATTGATCATTGGTCTAAAAATAATATTTGTCACAATTTAAGTAGTCAGTCTGAAACATATTAAGATATTCAAATAAGTCTCAAATTTTCCTAAATTAATTGGTTCAAAATTTGAATCCAAACCAAAACTTACCATCCATTGATTGGGTGTGATAGCCTTTGTCAGACCACATTTTCGGAGTCTAACTCATGAATAAAGCGTAAGCGCAACACTCTGTAGGGTTCTTATAATGGAATCTCATTAGCCATTAAAGGTTCATCTTCATTTTCCATAATTGAGCACTTGATATACGACAATTTATTCTTATTATTATATCCTCAATTGTCACCTTGAACATATCACTCATTTTATCTTTTATTTCCACATCAAACCAAGTACATTTCAAGCTCCATTTAAGCCTAAATGTATCATAGGACAACATTGATAAGTCTATAATTTACAAATGTACATGATTTGTGACAAGAAAGATAAATTTCACTATAGATGTCAGATGAAGGTCATTCAAGTATAGTTCCAAAGAGGACTTCAATTTCTACAACTTCCGTGACAAAAAATTTCACATTTATATAACTGTCTCGAGAATGTCTGCATAGCGGACATGTGTCCCTCCAAACGAACATGAACTGAGCTAGAGCGCTAGAATTCCCAAAAAGGTCCACCTAGTGGATATTAAGTCCATGCAATGGACATTTATAGGTCAATTTCAAGATTTCTAACTCCTACAAGTTACCTATGACCCCTCTTATGCATATCTATCATTTTTAACTTATTTTCCTCATCATTTTTCCTTTATTATCACTTTCATTTAAGCTCAATATCATTTACAACTAAATCATAATTTGTGTTTGGTCATCAATCCAAAAACATAACATTCAAACTTATGCACATTCATCCTAATTTCTGCATATGTTCAATCTCCCTTTATTACCTTCATTTCATCTATAACTTATCACACTAATTCTTCCCATTTAGTACTCATTTGCTATTAACTCAAGTAAAGAAAAAGGCTATAAAATGTCCAATATACACCCTGTGCAGCATCATTAACTTGTAAAAATCCTATCTTTCAAATCCAATCTCCAAAAATTACACACTTTATATCATTGGAAAGCTAAGAGGATAAACTACAACTTCTAAGAAGACAACCTTATCTAAAATAGCCTAGATTAATATAGTTTTCCCTTAAAGTCAGAACAAAGATTTTCCCCTATGAATGCTTGAAAATGAAATGCGAAAACTTGAAAAATCATGGGCAAAACATAAATATATTTCGTTAACATCAAAAGAAAAGAGTTCTACAAAGCTTTAATGGGCATTTTCAAGACCCAAATACATCATTGGTCTCATAATCCAAAAATACAAAATATACATGAACGAGTGTTACTTGAAATGTGGCTAAAGCCTTGTGTTTTTATAAACTAACTTAAATACAAAAAATATGCAGACTTGGAGTGATGCCTTGACTCTCTATCACTCGATCTCTTAATCTTCACTTGGAGATGGAGAAGAATGGGGAGTGAGCTTAAAAGCTCGTGGGTAACAAGTTTATAGCGGAGAAACAAGCAAAACCATTGAGAATATTCATTACCATAGTAAATTGCTTTGAAACCATAAAACACGTATTTCTTAAATTCTCAAGCTTGTCAAACAACTCATAAACAACATAAGTCATGTATTTCTCAACTTGTCAAACAATCATAAACACATAAGCAATCATAATAGTTTGGGTAGTCTATAAACATGAGAGAGTTTTTGCGAATCTCTAATAAACATAAGGGAGTTCTTACAACTCTCCAGTAAATATAAGGGAGTCCGTGATGGAGCTCTATGCCACTCGCGGGAAGGCAGCACAAGCCTTTGACATGGTCAACGTGCACGTGACATAACAGAATGGAACACCACAAACCCACACAAACATGAATTTCGTATCTTGTAAACATCTTGCACAAAAGGCACATTTCGGAAACATGATTTCTATAAGCATGATATTTTTCAAATACAATTTCCATCATCATTTCATAAATCATCATCAAGATTCATATACCAAACATGTATCAATTACTTAAATCATGTAAGAAGAAATAAATGCAACATTTATAAAGCAATTGAAATCATTTAACTTTATTGATTTGGAAAAATACTCATGGCTCATTAACTCAACTATAAACATGTAACCCACCTGAATTCCTTGCTTAAAAATGCCCCTCCTCTTGCTCATCTTGCCTCTCTTGATTCCCTTTAACATTGGCAAAAATCCAATTTAATTGGAATACAAATTGAGAACCCAAAAAGCATATTCACTAAAAATTGATTCTACAATACTTAGACCCATGTATTTCCTAAGCTTTATGAACCAAAACCCTCCAAAAAATCCAAAGGATTAAAAATGAGCTTACCTTGAATCTTCACCAAACAAAGAGATGTTTGGATCAAATGGAAGCTCTTCTCTTCCTCTTTCTTTTTCTCTTCTTGAGTAACCACAAAATCACTCTTGAAAACTAAGAAAAGATGAAACCCTAACTTGTCTTCTTTCTTTTTCTCTCATATGGCCGAAACTCTCTCACTCTTCTTTCTCATTTTTGTTTTTCACTCCTTCTTTCCCTTCATTCACGTTTTTCTTCTTCTAATAACCAAGATAACATTTTCCTCTTCCAATTTTACCATTAATAAGTGCTAAATCTCCAGTTTACTCTTCCTTTTATGCTTCATGATTTCTAAACTTAAGTGACATGCCACAATTGCCCTCAATACGTTCCTAATGCTTTAATTTAACTAACCAATGTAATAAAACCCTACTAACATTGTAATAAATAATTAAACTCCAATAATAATTCATTCATGACCTCATAATTCATTTAAATCATGCTTAACTCAACAAAAAAAATTCGGGGGCCAATAGCATTCCATATTAAATAAAGGATAGCAATAAGCTTAGCAATAAGCTTAGCAAAAAGACTAACCCTAAATTAAATAATCAAGATAGCTGTAACTATTCAACTTAGTTTTTTTGCTTATCATTAGTTGCCATTTCATAAATAACCTATTTGCTACTTATACCAATCTTTCATGACAATGACGGATCACTAAATTCATGGATAGTGATAGAATATTCAATATTAAGTTAAATTGTCAGATTAATCAATATTAATCATTCATCAGTTATAAGAACTCAAAACAAGAAATACTTGAATTAAAGCATGAATAAAAGTTAAGAACAAAACCTCACAAGGTTACAACTAGAATATCGAATCCCCTTGAATCAGAATGATTGAGTTTAGCTACACATGGCTTTTTCTCCAATACTAAAAAATATAAGAAAAGATAAAGAGTTCAAAGAAAAGTAAGAAGAGAATGATTCATTCTTTGGAGAGGTGAGGAATGTCCCTTTTATAGTGTTTTCTTACTCTAAACCTAATCTTATCGTATCTTACAAAGATGTTTATCTAAAACAAATCCCAATCCCTTCAAGATAGGGATAAAAGGTTACTTAATCTTCAACTCTTTAAGAAATCTAGTATTTGGCTTTATCTCCTCTAATCCACTACAGTAATCTTTCACTTTATCCAAAATTTGTGATTATCGCCAATAGTGTCCCAAATTTGATGCAATTTCCTCTTTTTATCTCCTAAAACAAAACAAACATTAATTTTTCATATCTAAGCACCAAAATAAATCCAAAACAAAAGAGATAATATGAAATAATATATTAAGATAACATCTTATCAAGGACTAGTCGATATGATTATTCAGTATAGATAGGATTAGTTACAACCTACCAGTAAAATAAGGACTTCTATTCCTCCAATATCTTATGCTCCCTTATACATAATCAAACAAATGTTGGCATTGTCTATATGTAAGCCTCTTAGTCGTTAAATATACCTTTAAGTAGGAGAATGGGGGATTTAATTTGTAGCCTTGATATTTCAACCAACTATAATAAAACATATTTAGCTCTAATAAATACTATAAGTTGTATCTTGTCTTATTAATGACCAACCCTAGTAACTTATTAGATATGTTGAGAGAATCAATTATGCAAGTAATTGAATTAGGCTAAGTACCAAAAAGTAATAGCAGATCATTAGCAAATGAGATATCCTCAATCTCTTACATTTGTTATGAAATTTGAAGCTACCATCTAGCTTTATATTGTGATTAATCAAAATTATAAAAACTAAAAACATAAAGTAAATAAATAGGAGGATAAGGGGTCACTTTGTCTAAGGCCTTTTACACCTCTAATTAACATTACAACTTCTCCATTTATGAGTATGCTAAAGGATATGGTTATGACACATTGCTCAATCCATTTGAAGAAGGAGGAAAGCCAAATGCCTATAATGATTACAAAATGAATTGTTAATCAACATATCAAATGTTTTGTAGAAGTCAATTTTCATTAGTTAACTTTTGTTAGAAGTTTTTTTTGATAATCCTTAAACAACTATTGGGCCCATATGATATTATCACATATAGAGCGGTCCCTTATAAATACACAATGATTTTGATTGATAATTAGAGACAAAACTGTTAGAGTAGTGCTCTAAAGGCAATCACCTTTAGCACTTTTATACTTTGTTTTGATTAATAAAGTGAAAGGCATTTTTCATTAATTTGATATTCGTTTATATATGAATTGATATTAATCTTAAATTGAATTAATGAAGTCCATGATACAAAACATAGCATGAAGGAAATCATGATGAGATTATGATAATGAGATTCCTATCATGTGCAATTATGTTAGTATCTATATAATCCCTAGTCATAGGATTAATAAGACAGGACATTATTAATCCAGACAAACTAGCACATGTTATACTCCTTGATTTGATCAAGCAGTGGATCTCATAAACTGTAAGCATGATATGTTTAGAGTTAACATGTGGATGCTTACTAAGGGTAGTAAGTACATCGGATGACCAGCTATGAGATTATCACATGGATAATCTATCAAATGTCAATGATTAATCTCATCATAGTAATGGTGCAAATATCCTTAGACTTGAGGTACTCAAGGATATCTTGAATACTAATCCTGTGCTTTGACATCATTTCTTATTACCTCAAGATAAGGTCGCTCTTAGGGTGGTGATTGGGTACAACTATTGGTATTTGAAGGTAATTAGGTAGCCAATAAAGAATTCACCACTCCTGATAAAAGGAGATGATACGCACGACCTCTTATTGGATCATTACCCAGGAGTCTCTGGCCAGAGTAATTATGTGTCATAAAAAGAGTGTTTAATGACACATAGAGTAATGAGATCCCACGACAAGAACTAACATCACTTGGATTAGATGTGACGTAGTTAGTCTAGTGGGAGTTGACACATAGCCCATACTCTAAACCAAGTGGGGTATAGTATGGTGAAAGGAAAATTTGCATGGTAATTGTCTATGAAAAGGTTCATAAGTTGGATAATTAACTATCGAAGAGTTCGTGTGTTAATGCACTTATATTCCAACAAATTGACATCATGAAACCCATCATGATTTGCTTAAATTAAGAGTTAACTCAAGTGCCTAAAATAACTGGGAACCTAAAGGTCACACGCATAAAAGATCGGATGAAAAATATAGTGTGTATGATTAATTTTAAGTAGGCCACAATCATGGCTCATAGGCCACGATCATGGCCGAAGGCGAGCCTATTTTTTTAAGTAGAGCACGATCGTGGCTCATTGGTCACGATTGTGACAGAGGGCACGAATCAGTACATAAGTGAGTTCTTCACTTATGTACACAAGGTCTTATTGCTTCTTACACACTCAAGTGAGAGCATACGGGCTCTAGAAGAGTTCTGGAGTGAGAGAGAGCTGTCTTGAGTCTTGTTATTACAATTCATGCAATTGTTGCATGAATCAATGTGCATTTAACAAGATTTTTGATCTATCTTTTCATTTTGAGCATCTACTACAACTCATCTAGTTTGGTGCTCAAATCACCCTTATACATTGTTTCTTCTTGATCTTTGCGTGTTCTTGGGTGATCAAG
>JAOQMS010000009.1:2506608-2528117 GCA_027563885.1 Erythroxylum longipes | reverse complement strand
TTTGACCCACCTTAACCCTTACCACATTACAAACCTAAACAAGTCCTTTTGATCTATTTATGCATGCAATCATTGTAAAGGAGAATTGGTGTATTAGCAAGCCTTTGGTAGTGTAGTTTCTTATATGAAGTTTGAGCGAAACATTAACCCTTAAACACTTGAGCGAAATGAGTGAAAACTATGAGGAAGATTCATTTGTGCATCTTTACTTATCTTTGAGTGATTGTGCCAGTTGTGAGTTTACTTGTGTATGCCAATGAAAACAAAGTAGTCATGATATGTGCATTGACTTGATATTTAAGTTGGCTTGAATTTGAGGGATTGTATGCTTTGATCTTTGTGAAAATCAAGTGGTAGAATTAATTGGTTGTATTTATTTCACTTGAGGACAAGCAAAGATTCAGGTGTGGGGATGTTGATAGGTGTTCATTAGGATATGTTTTTATAGGTAATTGACAAATGTTTTCTTGCATAATTGTTGTTTCTTGTTCTAGTTTAGGATTCATTTTGTATGTTTTCATTATGTTTGATTTCCATTGTTGTTCTTGTGTATTTGATGCTAATTGAGAGTAAGAATTGACTATTTTTGTGTAGGAAAGAAGAGGGAGCAACTTGGAGGTTGAACAAAAGATCAAAGAAAAGAAGACAAGTAGAGTGCATCTGTGCTAAATTCCCACATTTGTGGGAATTATGCAAATTACCAAGGACGTAGGAATCATGCAAATTCCCACCGATGTGGCAATTGTAATTCGAGGCAATCTGTGAAGCTTCATTAAACCTAGGGTTTTTGGACTATAAAAACATCATTAAGCCTCTATCTTCAAGGGAGACGACACCTACTTATACAAACACCATCTTTGTGTGAAGAACACATATTTGGAGCATTAAGGAAAGATTGAAGACAAGGATCATCATTAAGATTGGGCAAAATAGCACATCAACACCAAAATTCCAGATTTTGGCAAAGAAGAGAAGGAGTCTTTCTATTCAATTTTTCGTCATTTTAATCTCTTATATTCTTTTTAAAAATGGATTATTTGAATGTTGATGATGTTATAAAGACCATATTAGGCTGATTTTATTTTAGAGCTTGCTTTTGGAACTATTATGTTAAACTCCTGTTTTATTGAATTGAATACAATTGTCTTTGTTGATTATTATTTTTAATTATCATCTTGCAACAAATCGAGAGAGTGAGTGAGATGAAATTTATGTAGGATTGTACAACGAGAGTTGGCAACCTATAGACTAGCAATCATCACGTTAATTGAATAGTTAAAAGAGAGATCTCGACTAGTCAACTGATCACCCATAGGATAGTTTGATAATTAATTGAATCGGTAGTCATTGGGTACGTTGAGAGATCGTCTAATTGATTCACGTTAATTCGATTAGGGATAAATAGTTACTCCTTGAGAGAGGGTAATTAGTACATTCGAAAATCTAGGGTGATACATAAGTCAATCGATAAAATAGGAGGGAGACAAAATAGGGAAAAAAGTAATCTCTAGCATTTAGATTCTTGAATTCAGATTTTCTGCAATTGTGGTATTGTCCATTGTTTACATTAGTCTCTTTTAATTTTAATTTAATTTTCCAATTTATTTGCATTTGATAATTTATTTTCTTAAACAAAGTTCTGTCTAAATTAAGTGGTGTCTAGGCATCAATCCCTGTGGGATCGATATCCGCCCTTTTTACTACAAGTCACGCCCCGTTCACTTACAGTTTTTGAGCGTAAAACAAGTAGATAGATTTTACCATCAACAACTAGTCAGTTACGTCTTAAGTATCCCCCAAAATTCTTATTAAAAAAATGCATTGAACCCATTAGTCCTACGAATCTTGTTAGGATTGAGACTAAATAAGGCATATTCAATTTTTAAAAAAAGTAAAATATTTAGTGAGGAATTAAATTTTCTCCCTAGTTATTAACTTTAGTACGAAGGAGTTCGATATCTATGGTGATGAGCAACCATTAGAAGTTGAGCCCAATAAGTTTTAAAAGTATTTAACTACCACACTCTTTAACTCCTCTTGCCTTCAAATTACCCTACCATCTTCAATTATGAGGTATATTATCTTATTTATATTTCTTCTTTAGAATAAAACTTTATGGAAGAACCTTGTATTGTTATCCCCCTCCTTTAAGTCATTGAACACTAGATGTCTATTTCATAATGCATCAGTGAGTATTCTCCTATATTTGTTTAATAAGGTCCCAATGAGCCTTATAGAACGCATTTTGTTGCAATTAGAGTTGATACTTGGCCTTATCTAATGCTTAATTAGTGGTTATATGGTGTATTTGGTTGAGCCTCTTGAGTTTCTCTTTAACTCTCTATAATTTCTTACAATATTTAAGGGACTCATAAAAAAATAGGTAATCAATGATTACTTCTAATAATGTAGGGTTTATTTTATTGCTTGTAATCAAATAAACCCTACATTATTAGCCTCCTGGAAATAAGAGGTTAAGATGAATAATAATTGTAATTGTAAGTCATTGTTTAGGAAAAACTAGAAGATCCTTACTAATTATTATTAGAATCATGATTAGTTTTAAGCCTGAAATAGATAAAGTGCATTAATAATAGTTACTGATCAAATTATTCATATGTAGGTGAGCATTGACTATGTTCAAGATATCATTTAAGTAAAATTTATATAAGCTATAAATTATGAATTTTAAATACAAAACCTACATAATGATCTAATCTTCATCGATTATTTTGTCGAAACACCATGGCTAGTGTTAGAAGATTTTAACACCAATGTGAGGGCTCAAGAAGGTAAAGGCATTAAGATTGTCAAGATAGTGAGAAACTTCATCTTTTGAAATATTTGAACACTTTAGGTTTAAATGACTGAAAATGTGATGGAACTTTTCTCACTTGGAGTAATAAATAGAGTGGTAATTGGCTTATAAAGAAAAAAATTAGATATTGTCATTGTCAACATTTTGTGTCTTTTAAAATTCTCTAAAAATAAGGCTCACTTTCTACCTACCATTATTTCCTGATCATTATCCTTAGGTTTCAAGTTAGGGAAATTGAACTATTTGTTTCGTTATTTCAAGTTATTCTCTTAGCTAAAGGGGTCTAAAGAAGCTATAAAGAGAGGTTTGAGTGCATAAATAGAAGGATTTAAGACATACAAATGCATGAGAAAACTACAAGTTGTGAAATGTGAATTGAACAAGCTTCATATGGAGAAAGTAAAGCATACTAAGGCTGCTATCAGTAAGGCTAGAGAAGATCTGAGCCTTATCCAAAAAGAACTAGAAAGAGCTCTTCTAAATGTCATCTTAAAAATTAGGGAAAGGAATAGAGTTGGTATGTGTACCATAGCTTTGGAGAATCATCACTTAATCTGAATGCAAAAGGCTCAAATTAATTAGATAAAGGATTGGGATAGAAATACCATCTACTTCTATAATTCCATTCTATATATAAGGAACAACATAAAATATGTTCCTTGATGAATGAGGATGACAACATTTTTAATAACTGAGAGGGAATGAAGAAAGTTGCTATAAATTATTTCTAACATTCCCTAGGAACCCCAACACTATCTTTTCCAATCAATAATTACTCAGGGTTATAATAGTAGACTCACTTGCTTTACAATAAAAGGAATGTTTGGTTTGTTAAAGTAGTGCCCTAAAGGCAATCGCCTTTAATGTGTTTTGTACAAAGTTATGTATATATTTTATTTTCAATAATAAAGAAAAGCATATTTCATTAATTTGGTGTTTATTATTTATGAATTGATATTGATCTATAAGCAAATTAATGAAGTCCATGATATATGACATAGTATGAAGGAAATTATGATGTGATCATACTACTGAGATTCCTATCATGTGCAATTATGTCAGTATCTAAATTATCCCCAGTCATAGGATTAATGAGACTGGACATCGTTAATCTGGATAGACTAGCACATGTCAAACTCCTTGATTTGATCAATCAGTGGATCTCAGAAACTGTAAACATGAAATTTTTAGAGTTGAGATGTGGATGCTTACTAGAGGTAGTAAGTACATTGGATGACCTATCCTGAGATCATCACATGGATGTCCTATTATAATGTCAATGATAATCTCATCATAGCAATGGTGCAAGTATCCTTAGACTTGAGGTACTCAAGGATATCCTGGATACTGATTTTGTGCTTTGACTCCATTGCTTGTTGCCTTACAGAGGTCGCTCATGGGCTGGTGATTGGGTACAGCTTGAGGTATTCGAAGGTAATTATGTAGCTAATAGAGGATTCTCCACTTTTGTGACAGCAGAAGATGATACCCACGGCCTCTTGTCAGGGTCATTGCTTGGAAATCTCTGACTGGAGTACATGTGTCATGAAGAATGTTTTCATTCATATAGAGTAATGAGTCCTAGGATGAGAACTGATATCACTTGGGTTAGATTTGACGTAGTCAGTCTAGTGAGAGTCGACACTTTGCCTATACTCATAACTAAGTGGGGTATAGCATGGTGAAAGGACGAATTACACAGCAATTGTCTATGGGAGGGTTCATGAGATGGTTCATGACGAGCATGTGTTTGTTCATCAAACCAATTACTTTTCGGTCAATTGGAGGTTATGATGTGTTGCTAGACACCGCTCGTGGCTTGCTTGGATTAAGTGTTAATCCAAATAGCCAATATAATCGGGAACCTAATAAGTCACAGGCATAAGAGTGACTCGGAGGATTCATAAAATGGTTTTGGATAGAGATTTATTATATGGAGAGCAATAGAACCAAATGGATCTCGATGAAATCGAGTTATGTCTCGATGAGATCACGACGTTGATATTGTTGAAATAGGTCTTCGGTGTTTTTCTACACCTGGGACTTGGTAGGACCGATCCTAGTGTGACTGGCCTACCCCATCATTTATTTATACATAAGATATATGCAACGTGGAAGATGAGGGAGGTTTCTTTAAAGTTATGCATTTATTGTCTTTAAATGATAAAAGACAAAAATGATAAAAGACAAAAACAAAAAGGCTAGTAAGATGATGATAATTGTTTAAAATGGTTTGGTAAGCCATCTACACAATTTTAACCTAATTCTCATCCTCTTCCTCTTCATTTTCTTTCACGTTTTTGCTCTCCATAGAACAAAGAAGAGAGTTAGCAATCTTGTCTTTGTTCTACCTATTTCCAGATTAAAGAGTTTGATTTGGTTAGTTTCTTTGATCTCTGCGTGAATATTGTTGGAGACGGTCTGTTTTAGTCATTATGGTTTGCGACAACCCAACGAGTAGAAGATCAAAGAATGAAAGAGACTACACACAATGTACATGGTTATTGTACGAATGATTGATTTGTGTAAATGCCATGAATTCCTATCTATCTATATATATATATATAAACATATGTGTGAATTGGGAATTTTCAGCTAGGTTTAATGGTATTTCCTTATATAGGCATATAAATCTTGGAATTCGGGAAAGTCCTGGATTAATATTTTTTGTTTTCCTCACCGCGTGTAAATGATGCATGCACCGAGATTTTCCTATATGGTTAAGCCTTTCAATGCCATGGAAATTAAAATGACTCTTTTCAACATCAACCCAAACAAGGAACCAGAACTTGATGTACTAAATGCAATCTTTTTAAAAAAAGAGATGGAATCGTACAAGTGACATGGTAGTTAAAGTAGTAATGGAGTTCTTCTCTAAGGGAAAATTGCTAAAGGAGCTCAACAAAACTTATATAACTTTGATCTATAAAAGGCACACTGATCTCATGTTGTAATGTCACATATAAAATGATTTTTAAGTTACTTACTACTAGGCTCACGGTGGTATTAAAGGACTAAGTCAATCCAAGCCAAGGTGTTTTTATACAAGGCAAAAGTATATGGGACAATCTGTTGATAGCTCAAGAGCTCTTTAAAAGTTATAAAAGAAAAAAGCCATTAAAAAATTTCTCAATGAAGATAGATGTTAAGAAAACTTTCGATTTAATTAAATGAGAATTCATCATAGGCTTGGATTTCTTAACTTATTCACCTATTGGATAAAGAAATATATCTCTACCACTTCATTTGTTATACTGATGACTGGTGAACCCACATTTTTTTCCTAGTAAAGCTAAGAGGCTAAGGCAAGATGCTCCTTTATCCTTTACCTCTTTAACTTATGCATTGAGGTATTCTATAAAATGATGGCATAAAGAGTTTAGTAGGAAAAACTTTCAGGTTTCATAATAAATATAAGAACTAAAGCTACTCAATATTTCTTTAGTTAATGATCTTATTTTGTTATATAAAGCTGATCCATATTCTACTAAAATACTTTATAAAAGTATTGAACTCCTTCGGTCTCTTATTTAACCTAATTATAAATAAAGGGCATAATAGCTTATATATCTCATTTGATGCTTAGGAGATGAGGATGTCTCTTACATTTATCTCAAGATTCAATTATCATGAGTTGCCTTTTCAATATTTAATGATCCCAATCTCTGATAGAAGGATCAGTTACAGAGATTGTCAAGCTCTTTATGATGCAATTTACAAAGGGAATGGTTATTGGAACAATAAACTCTTATCTTTTGCTGGAAGATTACAATTGATCATTTAAGTTCTTGATAACCTCAATAAATAAGTGTTGTCACTTGTTCCTTCCTCAGAATCTTATTAAGGACATTGAAAAGTTGATGAAGAATTTTCTATAGTTTGGAAATTTAAAACTAAATTTGATTTCCAATTTGAGGTCTTCTAAGGTTTGTTCTCTAAAGAATAACGAGGTTTAGGGACAAATTCAAGCAAGATTTTTAAGATGTTACTAAAAAGAGGATATAGAAGCTCTTTACTGAGTTTTAATCTATTTAGGTGAAATAGATGTAAGCATACATCTCAAAACGCTAAAGCTTCTGGAGGATTAAATCTTAACAACTTTTCTTTTGGTCTATAATTCAAATGTTAAAACTCAGAAGCTTCATAAACCCTAAGATAAAAATAATGGTTATGAATAGGAATAAAACTTAGTTATGGTATGATAATTGGAATGATTTTGGTACCCTACACAAGATTGAAAGGAATGAACAATCTCAAGCTCTTAGTTCTCTTAAAAGCTAAAGTTAATGTTATAATTGAAAATGGAGCATGAAACTACAAATTTAGGGAATTCAATGTTATTATGAATAATAGAACTACACAAAATGACCATAGCTCCAAAACATTCACTAATAAGTCCTATCTTCACCTTCTTTGACACCTTACTCCTTAGATGCCTTGGAGAAAGGTTATTTGATTCAATGATAACACCCTTAAAGCTCCCTTTATCCATGGTTAGGCATCAAACTAAGGCTCAACACGCTAGACAAATTGAAAGAGATTTCTTTCACTACTACCTTATGCAAACTATATAGAATGGAGCCTGAAACTTTGAATCATATGCTTATCTCTTACTATTACTCAAAATCCTTTTAGAGCTACACTCTTAATCTATGCATAATATGCTACTTGGAAAAACAACTGGTCAGGGTTTATAAATTGGGCTAGTAATTTCAAACTCACACATAAGGATGATCTGAAAAAGTTTGAACTAGCGATCAACTATAGTACTTACGCAATCTAGAGTGAGAGGAATAAAAGGATTTTTAAAAAGAATCTTAACCACTTTTAGAGTTCATCTTACAATTTTATGGATTAGGGGTGTGATTTTGACTCGAAATATTCATCTTAGGATGAGCCTTAATTTAGTCATGAAATAAATGTTTAGCTTTAAACTACAGAGTCTATCAAGAATCTCTTAGTCTCTAACTTAGAATGTGCTTAAAGACCCAATGTGTAATTCATACATGTACCCAACTTGTTACCTTGGCTCCTGTATGTATTCTCTTCTTACTTTTAATAGCATTAATTGTTACTTATTTGAGTTTAACTAAGTTGTTACCTAGGTTTAACAATTTTAAACCTTTTGTACTTTTTTGCTATATTAATGAAATTCCTTTAGTTTTTAGAAAATACTAATGTAAATTGGGAATTCATTCAATTACAACAACTAGGGATGATAATATGTCGAAATAAGTTAGACACTAATAGACATTTTAAGCTCAATGTTTTTCAAAATGATATTGTTTTGATTTTCGATAGTTTTAGTTCACACTATGATAGTGTGACAATGTCATGATTGTGACCCTGATTCAAGCCTACTACCATGATCGTGACCTTATTTCAATCCTACTATTATGAATGTGATTTAAATCGCTAAAGGAATTTCATTTAGATTTTGACCCTATTTCAAGCCTACTGTCACGATCGTGACTAAGGCCATTCGCTTATTGTCATGGTCATGACATGGCAAGGCAAGGATGGAAAATTAGAAATTTTCATGCTCTTTTCTAATTTTACCCCTCTTTTCTCCTCCCTAAATTTTATATTCACTCTTCCCCTCATTTTTCTTACCTTCAACACTCTCTTAATTCTCTCTCTAGACTTAATTCTCTCAAATTCTTTAACTTCTCTCTACAAGCATCCAAAAATTCTTTCTTTCTCTTATCTCTTCACACATAAATTACTCATTACAAATGGGTCCAAGGATTAAACAGATGGTAAAATGCACACAACCAAAAGGAATATTGCAAGTATTGAGGCGTGGTCAATGGAATTGAGCGGTAGATTTCGAAGCCCCTTTTTCTATTTATTCGGAAGACAAAAGTACTCATTTCTAAAATCCTTGTTCTAGAAATGTAGTTATGCCAAGGCATTTAGACTTTGATATTTTGGAAACACTTGGATTGAGAGACAAGGTTGAGAATCTAGGTAGAAGAATTCAATAGGATAAGTTCATGCATTTTTACCTTTGTTTTATACGAGGAATTAACCCTTGAATTTTTCACCTCTCTTTAAATTGGATTAAGTAACCCTAAAGAATTTTGGTTTCGGTTATGGGGTCAACCATACGAATTAAATCATGAGACTATGTGTGAAATTGTTAAATTCTCGTAATCAACCATTGTTGATCAACATGATGATTTTTGTGCCTAGCGGTATTAGACCTAATTGACTAGGTTGGAAAACTTTGATGCTAAGAATACAGATAACAATATCATTCATAGTCCTAAACAATTATTGTTGCACAAATTTATATGTTAAACTGTTTTTGATAAAAGTGAAAGCAACAAGTGCTCGGTGTAGGAATTATTTATTTTGTGGTACATGGATAATGACATTTAATTTTGCACAACCACACATATTTTTAATACCATTATTGTTACTCTGAAAACGAGAAACAGTAATCTTGACATGAGACATTTGGTTACTGCCATTGCTGATTATTATGGTGTCAATTGTGATAGAATAATTATTCTTATACTTGAGTTTCTTAGTACTCGTCATTTGACGAGAGCTGAGATCTTAACGTCCCAACATATGGAACTTCCAGATATCAATGCTAAATCTCATGTGAAGTGTATGATAAGACAAGCTAGTTCTAGCTCAGCACCACCTCAGCAACAAGTTGAAGAATCAACCAGTAAGGAGTTTGAGGAAGAAGAAGTTGTCAGATTGGAAAAGGTGCTTAATTCAATTTCAGACAATAACAAACTATTAAAGGATATGGAGCAAGAACAACAATGATAGCACTGAGACAAATGGAGAATTTACAAAAACTTCACTACTCAAAGCTTTTAGATACCATCTTTGACACCATCACCACCTCAATTGTCGTAACGGGTTCACGCTCTAACCTTTCTCTTTTTCTTTTCTTTTTATTTTTTTCTTATCATTTTTAGCTTGTTTTATATGTTGTTTGTTCTCCTCACATTGATGACAATGTGTAGTCCAATTTTGGTGAGGTTCAAATTGTTATTGAGGTCATGTTATTAGTTTTGCTTAGGTTGACATGGTATGTACCATAAGTGTGAATTGTGTTAATGAGTCAATGGCTATAACTTGATGGAATTAGTTTAGCTTTAAACATAGTCTTTAAGCTGTAAAGACATATTAGCTTGTGAAATTTTTGTTCTAGGTAGCTTTGGTTGAATATGCATGTTAATTAGGATATGACGTTAGTTCGTTCACCTTAGGAAATTTGTTTCATACATTTATAATTATAATTCAATTGAATTAGTAGCATCATTATTATCCTTTCATGAGGACGATTAACTAAAAGAAATGAGGTAGGCTATGTGAAATGTGAAAAAAATGTGTGTGTATCTTTTTAAATAACTATTTCATTAACCCTTGGGTTATGAATAGAGCTAGTGGTCAGTTGATAATGTGATATAGCTGAATAATTGGAGGACATTCATAAAAACTGTTTGCCTTCGCGTCAAAAGGCTAAAATGGCATTTCAACTAAGCCTATTAATAAAATATGACTTAGTCAAGTACCAGGGAGAAATTCATCACAAATGTTTGCTTTCACGTCAAAAGACTAGGTCAACACTAAAAAAAATGAACAAAATAGTGTTTTGATACATAATTCCTACCTATCTTTGAAAATAACAAGAATTTTCATGAAAAGTTAATTGGTGATAGTTGCAATTTTGATTGACTACTAATTATCAATGTGTGTACAAATGCCTAAGGTGAATGAATATGATGTTAAGGTCTTGATTAGTATTTATATTCAATCCAAAGTGCTTAGCCATAGATTGCATAAGTTAATATGTTGGAAAAACTTGATTGATTGTTAATCGAAGTTAAATTAGTTTCATAAAGTTAGATTGACATTATATCATTATTGCATGTGTATGAATGTGTGTGATTTTGTTTGAGTTTGTGTTTGTTTTGTTTTTACTTGAGGATGAGAAAAAGTTTAAGTGTGGGAATGTTGATAGTTATAGTTTACATTATTTTTTGGTAGGTGTTTTAATATATTTTTAGGTGTTAATTAGATGATTTGTGCATGTTTAGCTTTAGAATTATGTTAATATGATTATATATTTATGTTTTTGAGTGTTATATGGTTTAGAGCATGATATTGGACTTTAATTTTGTGCACTTGAGGTGTTTTGATATGTTTGTTAGTGTATGAACTCAGATGAAGAAGATTGAAGGAAGATGGAGAAAGCTCGGACAAAAGGCTAGGGTCACGATTGTGACGTGACACCTTTGTCACGACTGTGATAGAAAAGAATCACCCAGGGTCATGATCGTGACACCCATGTCATGGTCATGAACGAAGGCAATTTTTACTAGGTTACAATCGTGACAAGCGCTCTCCAGACGTGGGGATCTCCTTTTGTTTTGATATTTGGATAGTTTTTTTTTTGACATTTTGACTTGGGTAAAACCTAGACTTTACCCTAAATGACCCATGAACTATATAAGAACATTAAATGAATGAAATTAGACCTAGCTTCCATTTGCCAAATTGAGAAAGAATATAAGGAAGAGTAAGAAGGAGAGAAGAGAAGAGGAGCATCTGCAGCTGCTGTCCAACCACTCCAACGCAACCATTTCAAATTCCTTTCTACTTTCTCTTGTTTATTTACTTCATTTTAATGTATAACTTGGGTTTGAGAATGTTGAACATGTTGTTAATGATGTTCTAATTTCATTGTGGCATTTATTCTTGAATTTATTCTTGAATTATTTTGTGACTTAATTGCTTTTGATCTCAATGAAATGTTTAGGTATTGTGATATTTACAGTTTTTACATACTTCGATAATAAATCAAAAGATTGAATCGATGATAATATGATTAGATTGGGTAATGAGAATTAACAACCTAATAAATCAAATTGATAATCATACGAAGAGAGATCTTATGTGAGGATCCGATTATCTAATAGATCGCTTAAGAACTAATTGAAGACGTAGGTTATTTTCGTTAATTGAGAAATTGCAAAATAGAAATTTCAGAATCAATTAGGGATTATTAATTAGAGTTAAATAATTAAATCTTGAGAGAGAATAATTAAACATTTGGAAAATCTAGGATCGATATCGACTATTTCAAAAGTGGTTAAGGTAGCAAAATGACGACAGAGTGAATCCTTTGTTCTCATAATTGATTGATCTTGTTTATCGCGATATCTGACTTGTTAAGTGGTTAGTGCTCTATTTGATTTAATTGTGTTAATTTCGGAATTTTAGTTTCATTCAACTCATACTTATTGCTTAATTTTCTGTTTATTTTTATTTTCATTTAAATCATGTTTTTACAAACTTAGACAAAGTTAGGATTCAATTAGTTTTAGCTAATCCTTCGCGGGATCAACACCTTAATTACTACGAGTTAAGATTCATATACTTGTGAAATATTAAGGGTTTTATATGAGATAAAACTAACTCAACAATTTTATGCAGCCTTTCTTTTGTAATTTTTAGAAAAAGACTATTATAATCACAAATAAGTAATTTTTACCGATGGTTCTAAAGTTCTCTCACAAGCAACAACTCAATTTTTCAATTTAATTTAGAAATTCATTTAATTACTAAAACACATGCAAGAAATTTAAGATTTGCCATATTTCCATTCAGCACGCAAACCGTTACATTCCAACTAAATGAAAGCAACCTGTCACTATCACACCCGATGATGAATTAAACAAACAATTGCAGAGTTTGTTGAAAAAAATCTGTGCCACAAAAAACGCTGAATCTCATTCTAAACCACAAGTTGTCAAAGCCCACCTGATCCCTTTCTTTTGAGCAGAGGAAACAAATAACAACCGTTAAGCTGACTTTGCCGATTGAAATTTGGGGTTGCCCAGCCCTGTGAGAGCACGTGTGCGCCCTCAGAATCTTCCTCAGCCACAACTCTCTTGCAAGGTTTTAAATACTCTCTCTCTTAATTTCCTTTTGGTGGTTGCGGCTTTCCATAAAGTTGTTTATCAAAATTAAACCTCTCCGCCACCTCATGTAGATGGCCCCCCAAATTCTATCAGTAAACTATAATTTGAAAGATTCTAATCTTAACCCCAGATATTAGTATACAAAATAATATAATATCATGGTATAACGACAAAAGGTAACAGCTAAACCACAAGATCAATGAATGTTAAGAAACCACCGCCACTAAAATTCAATCACTATCTGTGGGCAAGGTTCTCTCTTCCTGAGTCATTTTTGACAGCTACGCACGAAACCCAAGTTTAATAAATTGGTTAAGTTTGTACTATTCCGCTTTGCCCCCAGTCCGTTCAAATTCTTCTTAAGATTTTGGCCATTTTCCATAATCCGATACTTGAGATTTTTGCTTCAAAATGTAAAATTTGGGGAGAAAGTCGTGTATTATTGCTGTCAAAGATAGCACATATATACAAGTTGAATATATGCTCATAAAGATACTTTCCCTATTTACATTAAACTCTATATGGAAATATCTCCTATAACTACGCTTAACGGACTCCAACACTCAACTTCAAGTTGGCGTGTGCAAATTCAAAACGCCAGCTTGCTTAACAACTTAAATCTATTTTGCCCTGAAGCCTTAGTGAAAACATCCCCTATTTGATCCTTTGTCCACACTTTTGCCAGGGCTACTTCCTTCAACTAAACTTTAACCCTCATAAAATAACAATCCATTTCAACATGCTTTGTCCTTTCATGAAATATCGGATTTGCAACAATGTGTAGAGCTGCCTGGTTATCACAAAAGAGCTATGTTGGTTCTTCTTGAGGTGCCTTCAAGTCCTTCAACAACCATCATAACCAAATTACCTTACTAATTGTAGCGGCCATAGCTCTATATTCCGCCTCTGCTGATGAACAAGCCACCACTAATTGTTTCTTTGTTTTTTAAGAAATTGGTGGCTCGCCTAGTTTAATGAAATACCCTATAGTGGATCTATAAGACATAGCAAAACCACCCCAATCGACATCACAAAAATACTCTGAGTTTTAACTCACTTGATGTTGATAATAAAACACCTTGTCCCGGTGCCATCTTTAACTAGCGAATGACACGATAGGCTGAATCTAAGTGTTTTTGCTTTGGCTACTCGACAAATTGGCTAAAAACATTCACAACGTATGTGATAATTGTTCTTGTAATGGTCAAATACAATAACCTTTCTACTAGTCTTCTATATTGACTCGTATCTATTCCTCGATCATCATTGTCCACACTCAACCTATAATTTTGCTCTATTGGAAATGTGCTAGGTCGACATCCTTGCATTCCACTTTCTTCTAACATATCCAGTGTGTATTTGAGCTGACAAAGAACTATTCCTTGTGGTGACCTTGCAATTTAAATTCCAAGGAAATATTCTAGAGCTCCCAATTCTTTGATACTGAATCTATCATTAAGGTGTTGTTTCACCTTTCTTATTATTGATATATCATTTCCAGCTAATACCACATCATCCATATATATTAAAGCAGCAACAAAACTATTTCCAAAGTTGTATAAAAACAATGAGTGATCTGCCTTCAATTGCCTGAAGCCCATATCAAGTAAAGACTCAGTAAACTTGTGGTACCAATTTCTAGAAGCTTGTTGTAAGCCAGATAAGGATTTATTTAGTCTGCAGACTCTTGTCTCCCCCTTTCGTGCAAACCTTGTGGAATTTTCATGTAGACCTCTTCTTCAAGATCATCAGGAAGAAATGCGTTGTTCACGTCTAATTGGTGAACTTCCCATCCTTTGGCTGCTGCAACTACTAAGAGAAATCTCACTGTGACAAGCTTTACAACTGGCACGAAAGTTTCATGGAAGTTTATCCCTTCTATTTGAGTGAAACCTTTTGCCGCTAATCGTGCTTTGTAGCACTCTATTTCTCTATTGTGCTTGAATTTGATCTTATAAACCCATTTGGAATCAATGGCTCTCTTCCCTTTTGGAAGCATCTCTAAGTCCCAAGTTCCATTTTCTTTTAAATCTTGTATTTCTTTTGCCATAGCTTCTCACCAATGTTTGTGTTTCACTGCTTGTAAGAAATCCTTTAGCTCATCATGTGATGTGATGGCTGCTAAAAAAACTTTGTGTGAGTGCAAAAATTTGTCATATGAGACATAAGAGGATAAGGGATATACCACTGAGTTCCCGAATGGAGGGGTCGAGTGAGGTTGTGCGATGGAGGGTGGCAAGTCAACTTCAAAGCTATCAAATCATTTAGGTATACTTCTAACCTGTTTCTTTTCTTGTGTGTCTCCTTGTGACTGATCGATGATAGCTAGTCCTTTGTCACTCTCAGCAACTTCCACCTTTCTTGTCTTTTGTTTAGATCCTTCTATTAACATCTGTTCTATGTTATATCATTCACCCTATCACTATTAACTGTCAACTCGTTTTCTTCTTCATTTTGAATGGGTTCATTCTTTGTTACTTTGACTTGTCTAGATATTTGCTCAGTTAAGTCACAGTCATTATCAAGAATTTTATTCTATCCAATCTCCTTCACTTCTAGATGTCCTTGATCATCTATTCGACACATCTCCTTTTTTAAAGGAAATGCGTCCTTAAAGAAGGTCACATCTTTATATGTATTAATCTGCTGTCTTTCAACATCATAGACCTATACCCCTTTTGTCCATTTGGATAGCCGACAAACACACATGGTCTACCTTTTTCACCAAATTTATCTCCATGCTTGACCTTATTATGGACATATGCTAAGTAACCAAGAACCCTCAAATGGCTATAAGTTGGTTTCTTTCCTAATAAAACTCCACGTGGAGTTTTGTTTTTGATGACCTTAGAGGGTAGTCGATTAATAAAATATGTTGCTATGAGAATACATTCTAAGATATGTTGCTATGAGAATACATTCTCCCCAAAACTTTATAGGTAATCCTCCCTAAAATCTCAATGCTCTTGTTGTCTCTAATATATGTCTATGCTTTCTTTCGACCACACCATTCTGCTGAGGTGTATGAATACAAGATGTTTGCAAAACAATTCCTTTTTCCTTATAATAATCAAGCATGTAATTGGATCGAATTCCATTCCATTATCAGCTCTTCTATGCTTAACTTTCTTTTCAAATTATGTCTCCACCATGTTACAAAATAAGGGCAAAAAATGACTCACTTGTTATTTGTGTTTCATTAGATATACCCAGACTGCTCTACTATAACCATCAACTATTGAGAAAAATAATGAGCTCCTGAAATAGATGGGGTTTTATAACCTCCCCATATATCACAATGTATCAAATCAAAACACGTGATTGATTTTATTTCACTAATAGCAAATGGCAATCTTGTCTGTTTAGCTCGCATGCATGAATCACAATGTAATTTATTTTCAAAAGAAACATCGTCTAAAATAAGATAAATATGCTGAATTTTCCCAACAGATGCATGTCCTAACCTTCTGTGCCATAAACTTGAATCTTCTGCATTTTTAACTGGCATTGCCACACCATTGTTCTATATTGGTTCAAGGCAATATAGGCCATCGCACTGCTTACCCACTCCAATCAAGTTCCTTGAAGGTAAGTCCTACACCACACAAAAGTCCAGAAAGAATATTAGCATAAAATTGTATTCTCTTGTCAATATGCTAACAGAGAGTAAATTACATTGAAGTTTGGAATATTAAAAAACATTATTAAGTTTCAGACCATTGGAAAGTTTCACTTTCCCAATACCCATCGCAGATACACTATCTCCATTTGGAATTTTTACTGGCGGACTTCAATATTTATGTTTTCTTTCTTTAAACAAATCACTATTGCAGGTGATGTGCTCTGTAGTGCCTGAATCTATCACCCACGATTGCTCATAATTAATCTTACTAGTCGTATAAAGGATCGCATACGCAGTGGAAACAAAAAAAATTGTTGCAATCCTAAATTTATTCATTGCGTTTAATAATCATACTCACAGCAAGAACAGGCAAATAATAAATACCTGGATTTTATGAGGATTAATTGGTAGTGAATTTCAAAACTACGAAGTCTCTATACGCTCCACACCGAGAAATATATCCCTCTTTCAATACTTGATATAGCTATGGTTAAATTTTGAAGAACTATTTCTTCAAGAATAGAACGAAACAATTTTGTCTCTTTCTCTTTTAGCTTTATCTAAAATGTAAAGAACACAAAAATCCTTTCTTGTAATTTGAATGTCTGTACAAAAAATCAGAGAGAATTTTTTTCTCTTATACGGTTTTCATTTTAAAATGTTACAACAATCAGAGAAAAAACAACCTTTAACTTTGTAAGTTTTAAAGTAATAAAATCAGAGAGACGTTATTGTTCTCTACGTTTCGTTTTTGGTTTTAAATGTAAAACCAAAAACCAAACCATGGCAATATCACCAACCAATGCCTTTTTTGCCATTTCCTTAATTTTTTAATTATTATTATTATTTATAAATGAAAATAAAATAAAACGATTTTATTTTATTCATTTGTTACTATTTTATTTTATTCATTTGTTTCATGCAAGAGAGTTTCCAATATTAATTATATTTTTTGTGCTAACAAAATAATAATAATATGCCATATAGATTATTTAATAAATTATCTCATAATAAATTAAATAATCATAAATAAGAAATATTACATTCGTAAGTGTGTGACCATATAGATTCATCACTAAGCTAGTAGTAATTAATTCAATTAATTACTAATCAAGGTTGGCGTCTAACAATACTCCTTAACGATCGGATAATGTGAATTAATAACCTTACAAAGACGGAACCTAGTTAAGGATAATGTATTATTACCTTCTATCATTACAACTCCAGATTATCTTCAGGTATGGTTTAACTATCAAACCTTATTAGATAACCAACTATGTTCCATGTCAATCATTAATGATTGGTGAATGAACTAAGAAACTCCTTTCCTCACTCATTCAATCGCCCTAGCCAAGGTCTTGAAAAAACTATTAAGATCAATGACAACATAGAGCACAAACTCATTACTTAGAGTCGATGGATCCCATTTTAACTCACCACTAATCAGATAGGTACTTAATTATATCCAATGGCCATTCAACTAGC
The DNA here is from genome assembly GCA_027563885.1 of Erythroxylum longipes. Lineage (NCBI taxonomy): Eukaryota > Viridiplantae > Streptophyta > Magnoliopsida > Malpighiales > Erythroxylaceae > Erythroxylum > Erythroxylum longipes. The sequence continues at coordinate 2,510,239 of JAOQMS010000009.1, read as the reverse complement.
ATTTTTACACACTAGGTGTCTGACATCAAAATATAATAAGTGACCTATTGATTACTATGATGATATCAAGTCAAAGGAAAAATATACATTTAAATCCTTATGAGAATATCTCACTTGACAGTTCATAGGTAATATTAACCATTGAGAATTCTCAATTTGGTCAGTTCAATTATCATATCTTCATATGAATCATCTATATATGTAACTTAGTAAATGAGATCTACTAATATCAATCCAATAGATACTATTACATACATATTGATCTAACCAGATCATTAAAGTCCGTATTTGATAATCCTATGATCAAGAACACTTTTATATTAAACCCTAAAGACTTGACTCTCATTATCATAATCTCCATTATAATGGCAAGTGCATAAATTTAATTAATGACTTATGATATTAGGATAAAAGCAATAAACATAATATGATAATATAATCATTTTCCATGTTATTAAACAAAGTTAATAATCACAAAACAAAAGTGTTCAATCTATTACATAACAATTGGTTAATGGGCATAATTCCAACAATCTCCCACTTGACCTAGACCTAATCAGTCATGAACTTCAATCATATTTTCCACTTGTGCTTATCAAATTCCTTTGATCCAAGCGCCTTAGTAAAGGGATCTGCAGTATTCTCCTTTCCTTCAACCTTTTGACTTTGAACATCCTCAGGCTCAAAATTTCTCTAATAAGATGAAACTTCCACAGATAATTTTTGGATCTTTGGTGTGACCTTGGTTCTTTAGCTTGTGCAATAACACCGGTATTGTCACATAATAAAGGAACAACTTCCTTTATCAAAGGAACTACATCAAGTTCAGTTAAGAACTTTTTCATCCAAAAAGCTTCCTTAGCTGCATCGCATACATCTATATATTCTGCTTCAGTAGCTGAATCAACTACAGTAGCTTTCTTGGAACTTTTCCAACTCACTGCTTCTCCATTCAAGGTGAAAATATAACCAAAGGTCGATTTGCTATCATCCTTATCTGATGCAAAGCTAGCATCAGTATAGCCTATTAGCTTTAATTCATAGTCTCCGTATATGAGGAATTGGTCCTTAGTTCTTCTTAAGTACTTAAGGATGGTTTTAACCACTTTCCAATGTTCCTCACCTTAGTTACCTTGATACTTGCTCACTATTCCTAGCGTGCAGGTTACATCAGGCCTTATACATGTCATGGTATAGTTACATGATAGCACTCACTGCACTGGCATATGAGACCTTACTCATGCACTTTCTTTCTTCTAGAGTTTTAGGAAAATCCTCCCTACTAAGAGAAATTCCAATGCCTATTGGTAGATAGCCTTTTTTGGAATTTTCCATGTGATACCTTTTTAAGATAGTATCAATGTACATGGATTGGGAGAGCCCTAGCTGCTTCCTTGATCTATCTCTACAGATCTTGATTCCAAGAATATAAGCTGCTTCTCCCAAATCCTTCATGGAGAATTGTTCAGATAGCCAAATCTTTATCTTTTTCATGCCTGGTACATCATTTCCTATGAGCAATATGTCTTCTACATACAGCACTAGGAAAATAACTATCTTGTACATACATGGCTCTTCTTCGCATATAACAAAATCTAACTTTGCAATTGTTGTATTGAAGCGAATATTCCAATTTTGTGAAGCTTGCTTCAATCCATAAATAGATATTTATAGCTTACATACTTTATTAGGAGCAGATGGCAATGTGAAACCTTTAGGTTTAGTCATATAGACATCTTCCTTGAGCTCTCTATTAAGAAACCCTATTTTCACATCCATTTGTCATATCTCATAATCATAATATGTAGCTATAGCAAGTAGAATCTGAATAGATTTGAGCATTGCCACAGGGAAAAAAGTTTCATCATAATTAGTAGCTACCTTTTGATTATATCCCTTGGCAACAAGACAAGCTTTATAGGTTTCAACCTTCCCATCTGTTCCAATCTTTTTCTTAAATACCCATTTGCATCCTATGGGTTTTATATCCTTTGATGGATCAACCAAAGTCTATACTTTGTTGATTCTCATGGATTCTAACTTAGATTCCATGACCTTAAACCACTTCTCACAATTTGGACTTACCATAACCTCTTCGTAAGTCTTAGGGTCATCATCAATATGTGGGATATCATCAGTATAATTATCCTCATCACCTTGCACCATTACGTTTAATCTATCTGGTGCATGACGATCCTTAGTAAAGATTGCTCAACATACATCTGATGCTTTTAAGCTTGTGTTGACTCATCAGAATCTTGAATTTCATCAAAATCTGTTTCTACACCATGACTTCCTCCATTAAGGAACTTCCTTTCTAGAAAGGTTGCATTTCTGTCCATAAACACTTTGTGTTCAGAAGGGTGATAAAAATAGTGTACCATTAGTTTCCTTGGGATAGCCAACAAATCTATACTTGTCAGACCTCGCTTCAAGCTTGTTTGGCAGCAATCTCTTGACATAAGTTGGACAACCCTAAACCTTCAAATGTTTTAGGTTAGGCTTACGTCCTTTCCACATCTCATATGGAGTTTTAGTGACTGCGTTAGTGGGAACTTTGTTTAATAAATAGGCAATGGCTTCTAAAGCATAACCCCATAGGAAGATAGGAAGATCAGTAAACCCTGTCATGGATCTCATTGTATTTAATAAAGTTTGATTTCTCCTTTCCGAAACACCATTGTGTTGTGGTGTTCCTGGAGAAGTCGACTGAGACAAGATTCCATCTTGCCTTAGATAATCATCAAAATCATCACTAAGATACTCATCGCCACGGTCAGATCTTAATGCCTTCATACTCTTACTAGTTTGTTTTTCAACTTCACTACGGAATCTTTTAAACATTTCAAATGATTCAGACTTGTGTTTCATAAGATACACAAATCCATATCTTGACATATCATCAATGAAAGTGATAAAATAAGAATATCCACCTTTAGCATGAACTTTCATAGGCCCACATACATCAGTATGTATGAGTCCTAAAAGTTCACTAGCTCTCTCTCTAGTTCCAGTAAAAGGAGATTTCGTCATTTTGCCTTTGAGACAAGATTCACAAGTTTTATATGATTCATATTCATATTGACCAAGGCATCCTTACTTTTGTAACTTGTTTACTCTTTTCTCACCAATATGACCAAGTCTACAATGCCAAAGGTAAGTTTGATTAGCTTGATTATCCTCTTCCTTTTTTTGACCAGAAACATTCATAATTGGATAAATAACTATTTCAGGTAAGACATAAAGACCATATTGTAAATAACCATTTACATATAATTTATCACTATGAAATATATTACATTGGTTATTCTTAAAGATTGTATGAAATCCATACTTGTCTAATAACGAAATGGAAACAATGTTCGAAACTAACTTAGGAACATAATAACAATCTTCTAACAATAAAGTCTTTCCTGTAGGCATAACAAGAGAAATATTTCCTACAGCTAGGGCAGCAACACTTGCTCCATTCCCAACTTATAGCTTAACTTCTCCCTTCTTCAATTTCCTACTAATCCTTATACCCTACAACATATTGCAGATGTTAAAGCTATTACTAGTATCTAATACCCATTTAGTAGAGTCAATAGTAGTTAAAGAAATCATGAAAACATTTTTCATAAATGTCCCA
>JAOQMS010000009.1:2453340-2489108 GCA_027563885.1 Erythroxylum longipes | reverse complement strand
AATTAAAATATTGTTTGTTTTAGGTTTCAGACGTTACATGAGGCTATTTTCGTCTTTTCTTGATCTTGTCCGTCGGAGAAGAATTTCTGTACCTCAGTTTTGGAAGGAACAAAAATTTCTGTCCTTGTCCTCTGAAGACGGAACAAAAATGGGAGAGGGCAGCAAACAAACAGGACAAAGGACAGAACTTTTGCGTCCTTGTCCACTATCCTCACCCCTAAGGACACTAACCAAACGCAGGGTTAGTCTTATAATCACTGGTTCATTAATTAACTTTGAATATTTTCTTTATTTTTAGATATTTCGTTAAAAAAGTTTTTTCTTAATTTTGATTTTAATTTTTGATTTTGTACTTTAACTTTTAGTTTTTATTTATTTACACACTTTTATCAAAAAATTGCTTTTTTCTAAAGAATTTCTATATTACATAGAGGTAATGTTGTATACTTTTAGATCTTTAAAACCTACATTTCAACAAGATTTTTAATGAGACAGTTATTATTGTCATCAGCATAGAAAAAAGTTTTATCCATTTCAATTTATAGTCATGAATGATGTAAGGGATCAACAAGTTAAGAGTGATATATAACAAAGTTTATATGGTCTACCAGATATTTAAATAAAGGCTCTTGACACACACTATTCCTTCGTAAAGTAGAAAGCTCGAATAAATTAGTTAGAGGAGGGAGACAAAAACAGTAGATCCTTCCACAATACAGTCATAACTAGAAGAAACATTAACTCAGTCATTTTCTTAAGGATTAAAAGTGGAGAAGTAGCTAAAAAAGAGCTAAAAAAGGAAGCACAGGGACACTTCAAGTAGGGATGACAATGAATTGGCCCATGAAGTTAAATTCAGATATTTTCAATGGATTATCGGCTACATCAGGCCCAGACCAGTTTAAGGCCTAATGTTTCTAAGTAAAGCTAGGCTTAGATAACCTAAGCTCGGACTCAATTAAAAAGAAGAAGTTATTTTACACTTTTAATTTAAAAAAATTAACGAGAGCGGCCCATTGCCATTCCTGACTTTAAGAAACTCTTTGGCTCTAAACCTCCTAAAAGTATTCACTCCAAATGATTAAGAATTCCATTCCTTAAGACATCAGCTCAAATTTAATTGAAGAACCTTTTTTAGATTTAGATATTAAAAATGCCCTCTTTAGTATTAGCTCTAACAAAGCCTTAGGACCATATAGCTTTAATGCCAGGTTCTTCCAAGAAACCTAGCCTCTCTTTGGTAAATCCATCATCAAAAGAATGTGAGAATTCCTTGCAAATAGCACTCTTCTCATTAAACTAAACAATAGCGGCTTCTGTTTGATTCACGGTACCTAATCTTGCAACTCTGGATCATTATTGACTAATCTTTTGCTGTAATGTAATTTACAAAAATTATGTTCAAATTGCTTGCTTCTATACCAAAAGCTATTTAAATTTTCTACAAGATGGTTAATCTTTGTTAGAGGGCATTCATACTAGGGAGAGAGATAAACGATAATGTTTTATTAGTCCAAGGTCTCTTTAGAAGCTATCACAAAGGTAATGAAAACAAGAGTCATACTTTTAATGTGAACTTTAGCAAGGCATTTAACTTAGTTAAATGCGATTTCTTGACTAAAATTATGGAAGTTTAAGATTTTCTCATAATTTTATCATATGGATCTCTCAATGTACTTCAATCATCTCCTATTCTATCATAATTAATTGAGAATCTATTTATTCCTTCAAAGCTTCTAAAGGTCTACTTTAAGGAGATCTTTTATCATTATAGTTATTTACCATATGTATAGAGTTACTCATATGATTGATTGACCTAAGAAGAAAGATGGCTCGTAGTTTCACTTTGTTTTAAATTCTACTAAGAAGAATTCTATAATTCAAACCCAAACAAAAGCATATTCTTTATCTCTAAGGGATGTGAGAACCTTTCTCAACTTATTTGCTCCACTACAAATTTAAATTAGGAGAAGGCTCCTTTTGAATATCTTAGAGTACCTTTTACTACTAATAGATTTTCTTATAGAGATTGCACCCCTTTGATTAAAAAGTTGTAGAGGAGGCTAAATAATTTATGCAATCATGCTCTATCCATAGACTTTATCTCATCTAATCAATTCTTAGCCACCTTCACTCATACTGGATCTCACATCTCCATTTACCCTCAACATCGTTAAAATCGTTGAGACGCTCAAGAAGTTGTCAGGGCTTAGGAATATGGTTTATAAAGACTTTAAATGTGTAATAGGTAATGGAAAAGAAGCATGGGTCTGGTTTGAAAATTAGTATGAGTTAGGTCCTTTATTCCTACTTCATAATTATAACAACACTTTATGAACCTTTTTCCCAGATAACTCTCAAATGGAAGTGGTTATTAAGGGAAATAAATGGATCTATCCTCTCCACTCTACTAGTATATTCTCTGAAATAAAATAAAGACTTCCATCTAGAGCACCGAAGCAAAAAGAGAGTAAGGTATAACTATAAAGTTTTCATAAATTAAAATTACCTTGAAATATTCTTACCTTCAAAAACAGAAAGTCTACTAGTCTAAGCTGGTCTAGTTAAAGTCAAATTTCACGTACCTAGAGCACAAGGTTCCCCACTTTGTGGGGTCTAGAGAGGGTCACAATGTATGCAACCTTCCTTTAGTATTTTTACAAAAAGTCTAATTCCGTGAATTGAACTTGTGACCTTATGATTACAACGAAGTAACTATACCAATTTCTCTAAGGATTTAGAAAGGCGTTAATTCTCTAAAACTTCTTTCATCTTATGGTTGGCCATACTGGGGAAACTCAAGACTAAAGATAAACTCAAACTAGATATACTAGACAAATTTTGTGTCTTGTGCATCACTAAAGAGGAAACCATTAAGCTTTTGTCTTCAAATGCTCTTTCGTAACTTCTTTTTAACTTAAACTCCTTAACCTCTTCAACACTCGCTGCAACTATCTGGAATGACTTCATATTATAGATGAGTAAAACTAGCAAAGATGTAAGGGGGACCTCTTATTTCTCAAGATGGCCTTTAGTTATTTAGTGTATACATTATAGATTAAAAGGAATCATATGATCTTCCAAGGTTCTATAATATAAATTCTCCCCTTTCTGAACAAAACCATGGACTGGATTTGAGAAGTAATGATATTAAAGTCTGAAGACCTCAAGCGTAGAAGGTATATTTCTTTAACAAAGAGGCTAATTTAGACCTGCTTCACTTTTAATTTCCTCTTTATACTAGTTTAGGTTCCCTTTAAATTACGTTTTAGAGCTCTATTTAGACTAGCATTATGCTAAGTCTAATCTTGTTAGTACCTTAGAAGACTCTACAATTATGATCTATAGTTGTTTCATTCCTTTACATGCTATTTCCATTATAATGGTACTCCATTTTTTGAAATCTATAAATTCTCTTTCAACTTAAAAAAAAGTTTATATGATTTATAGGCTGCCAATTACAATATATCATGATGATTATGTTGCAATTATGCATCCCAAATATTTCTTCCAAAAAATGTTTTAAAATGAAACTAAAATTTCTTATTCCTAAAATATGTGTAACACTTCATATCATATATATTCAATAATTAAGAATAAATAGTAAACAATTAAATGATAAATCCTAAACAAATGAAATATATTGTTAATAAACTTATAATGCATACTAATTTAGTTATTCAATTAGAAAACGCTAAATGGAGTCTTTAACTTCCCTAACAATTCATGGATCTTTATAAGTAAGGGAAATTTTAAGGAATATGATATATAACTAGAGTTGGGTTTTTAGCATAAAGGTCTTAAAGTTTTATTGATGTTAATATTCAACTTAATGTAAGTATAAATGTATCGTAAGGAAAACAAGATATGATCTTATCATGTACATAACAAAAAAATTTTCATGATTTTCTATAGTTAAGATCACTTTAATATATACATAATTACTTTGTAAACATAATAAAGCATAAATCATAGATCATACTTTTATTGTGAAACTTAATTTCTTTTCTTACAACTCTTTTTGAATTCTCGAGTTATGTGACAAGCCATCATAAATGTTCAGGTGTCTGACCTCTAATACTATCTATATAAATCTATCCATATAAATGAATTGAGAGAAATTTACAAAGGGTATAGAGAGGAGTATGGTCTGGTTGTTGAAACCCTCAAAATTAATTCTGATTCTCTAAACTCTTGCAATAATCATGGAACTAGGTCGAATCTTAAGAGAACTAAACACTATTATGTTAATTTCAATTAACAAAACAAAGTGGGATATTTATGATTAATTTACTAATAAACTAAATTTAACAAGGAATCATATTAAATCAACTGTATATAAAGGTGAGAAATTCAAGAATACTAAACTTTGATTCAAAGTAAAGATCTCATCTAATTGTAACATTGGTCATTGGTCTAAAAAGAATAATTTTCACAATTGAAGCAAGTTAGTCCAAAACATATTAGTATAGCCATAATAAGTTTCACATTTTCTTAAATTAATTGGTTCAAACACATCATTCAAACCAAAACTTACCATCAGTTGATTGGGTATGATAACATTCCTTATCAATTAAATGATCACAATAAGATTAGTGAAAAATATTAATTAAATAACTAAGATAACTGCAACTATTCAACTTAGCTTTCTTGTTTCTCATAAGTTAAATATGCATCGTAACTAATATATTTGCTACTTGTACCAATGCTTCATAACAATTATGGATTAGTGAATTCATAGATAACTATAGAATAATCAGCATTAAATTAATTTGTCAGATCAATTAACATTAATTATTCATAAAATATAAGAACACAAAACAAGAAATACTTGAATTAAAATATGAATATAAGTTTAGAACAAAACCTCACAAGGTTACAACTAGAGTTTTGGATCCCTTTAAATATGAATATTTGAGTTTAGCCACACATGACTTTTGTTCCAACACAAAAACATTAAAAAAAGATGAAAGATTGAGAGAAAACTAAAGAGAAACAAAAAGAGAATGTTAGAGAGGTGAAAGATGTGTTTTTTCTATTATTTTTCTACTCAAACCCTATTCTCCTTCTATCTTGCAAAAATCCTTATCTAAAACAAATCCAAATCCCTACATAATGGGGATGAAAAGAAGTTTCCTAATTGAGTTTGAACTCTTTAAGTGAATCTAACATTAGTTGTGATCTTGCCTTATGTACTATAGTAATCTATCCAATTTTTCCAAAATTCATGATTTTGACCAATAATGCTCCACTTTAATGCAATCTCTTCTTTTCATGTTTTAAAACAAAACAAACATTAATTTTTCTATTTCCCCTTTTCATCTTCGAAAAAAAAATAATTTTCCTATTTAAGCACCAAAATATATCCAAAATAAAAAAGATAATTCTAATTAACACAACAAAATAAGATCTTATTAAATTCCCCCACACCAGACTTATACTTGTCCTTAAGCATACATCAATTCAATATATCAATCCATCTCATAACGACCTCTCATCTTCTTTCACGTTATCCAGAAATATCAATAGGCTAATTCATGTAGAAGGTGTAGGATAAAATTACAATATAGAGAATAAGCACTTATAGGACACATTGTTAGAATTAGAACATAGTATCTCCTCAATTCCATCAAAATCAAATGAACCAAGACTTATTAACTTCTCATGGTTTTCACTTTATATACCCAAAGTGTTTACGGTTCATTATGCTCTCAATTCAAAGCACAAGGAGTTATTTCCATAAGCTTTCTTAAGAATCATATTTCCACCACTTAACAAAAATGAACTTAATGCATAAATCAAAGGGACTTGATAAGGGTTGTAATGTGGCTTAGGTAAGGTATGAAAAAAAAAGTTTTGAGGTTAAATAAATTGAAGGAAGTCATACAAACTTATAAAGAAAATTATAAATTGATAAGGGTTGTAATGTAGCTTTGAATGCTCTTAGGCTCAAAGCTAACATAGATGTCAAAATGCATCAATTCTTACACAGTTTCATTTAACAAAACCAATGAGATACTTAAAATAATTTAATGAAAAACACTAATCATGCTTGACTCTCTCATGCATTATTTCTTTTTAAAAAATTGTATTTAACTTAAGGATTATTTATAAACAACAATTAGAAAATTATGAGGCTATCATGAGGAGTAATGAATATATGAATCATAGTATTTATGAGTTCAAGAACAAATCACAGAGTTCACCATAATATATATGCTCGCTCTCCCACACCCAAATCATACGTTGTTCCTAATGTATGCACAAGATGCTTACATGTCACAAAAATAAATCATAAAATGAGATGTACTATGGTGTTAGTCAACATGGAGGTATCATGTGACACATAATTGAATTGTCTCTTTTGTTTCTCAATCTATTACATCCTTTGGCTATTGGAACATGTTTCTGATGAGTACTTGTTGTAGATTATATGGTGAATTGATCTTTTGTAGTTGGATTTATTGTAGACTTGCCTTTTACTGTTGTTTTAGTAATATTTTTGGAGCTTCCCATAATTTTAACAATTATAAACAGAAAACTAATTCAAAAATAATTAAAACAACATAATAATAACTAAATTGTAAATTAAAATGAAAGAAAATAAAAGTAATTAATAAAAATGAAGTAAAAATAAATACAACATTAAAACAATATTAGTAGGTGTTGGTGTGGTTTACGTGGGACATTATTGAGTTGCTAGCTAGTTGGAGCAAGATAGGGTTGGGTTGGTGCATCTAGTTCTTTGGTGGCTTGCATTGCTGTGAGGCACCACTGGTGACGTTGCTTGCTTCCACTGGTTAGCTGAGTGTGCGTATAATGGGGTTGTTATGTTGGAGTTGGGTAGCTTTGGTACTGTCGATGTATTGCGTGATTGGTTGGAGCTACCTTGTGATGTTGCCTGCTCAGAAAGAAACAAACATATTAGGGTTTTTGTTTTATTGTATTGTTTTTTAAATTATAAAATAATTTAATTAATTAATTAATTTTATGTTTTTATTTTATTTTATCTTTATTAATTTAAAATATTTTTATTAATATTATTTAAATAAAATAAAATAAAAATGACAAGTTTTTTTTGAAACTTAAACAAATTACTAACATGTATAAGGCATGATCACGCCTTACGAGCATTAGTTTTCTAGAATTTTTGGGGTTCCATTATAGAAAGCTAAAGCACATAAGGCATGATCTCACCGTATGGGATTCAGTATTCTAAATTTCTATGGGATTCATTCCAGAAAACTAAATCGCATAAAGCTTAATCTCGCTTTATGAGATTTAGTATTTTGGAATTTTGGGTCTCTATTCTTGACAATTGAATTACATAAGGCGTGATCATGCCTTATGGAATTTAGTATTGCCTTACAGAATTTAGCATTCTGGAATTTTAAGACTCATTTCTCCCTTAAGCCAATAAACTAAAATTTCAAAAACAATCAAATGAGAACTATATAAAACTAAAATAAAATTAATAAAACTATCATATTTTGAGTTGCCTCTCAAAAAGTGCAATTATTTAAAGTTATCATGCTCAATAGGGCTTTTTTTTCTTCAAACTTTTACATAATTGCAATTTTGTACTCTTTAAGTAATGCAATTAGCCCTTCCTCTTACCCTGTAGTCAAAATTTTTAGGATAATCTTGAGTAATGACTCTCTTTCACCCAAACAGACATATTTTAGGTGATCAAGTAAGGACTTTGGTTCCATCTTTTGAGCCTGCAAAATAAAAGACAATATTTTCATGTGAGTTATAGTAATTTCATCATTTAAAATTTTCAAATCTATAAATATCGCTAATAATGATTCTACAACTTCACAAGTTTTATCAACTGGGTCGTTCACTTCGAAGTTAACATTAAACTCTGACTCATCATTAGCACTTTCTTCTTTAAAAAGATCCTACACAGATGAATCAATCATATCCATATAGTAAATAGATTGAAATGAATCTACAATATCCTTATGGTAAATAGATTGAAAAACATTAAGGTACCTCATTACTTCAAAAATATTGAACTTCACTATCTTTTCATCAAACTCAATGGAAAGAGTACCCTCATCTATATTGATTTTCATCTTGGTTGTCCTCATAAACAAACTTACCAACAAAATCGAAGCTGAATGTTGAACATTATCTTCATCCATCTTCAAGATATAAAATTCCACTGGGATTACCAAACTGTTAATTTGCACTGAAACATCCTCAGTAATACCAATTGGATACACATAAGAACGATATCTAGCTGAATATTCACACTAGTTTCTTTAAAAGAATTCCCATTTAAAGCTCAGTAAATTAAGTATGGCATGGCATTAATAGATGAACCTAAGTCTAGCATGGCACGCTCAATTTTCTTATTACTAATAGCACACGAAAGTGTAAACATACCTGTATTTTTTCATTTTTTATTAATTTTTTATTTATCACAACTAATACATTTTTACGCAAAATTATTCTCTCTTTGTCCTTCAACTTCCTTTTATTTGTGCGTAGTTCTTTCAAGAAATTTTTATATTTTAAAATTTGCTTGATGGTTAATAAAAGTGGTATGCTGTTTCCATCTTTCTGAAGATTTTTAAGAATTCTCTTTCATGTTCCTTCTCTTTTCATCTAGCTAAAGTGTTAGGAAAAGGAGGTACACATGCATTAATTGATGTCATTGAGAATAAATAATCTTTTGTCTTTATTGATTCTTAAGTAGGAATTTCATTTTTCTTTTCTCCTTCATCTTACTTTTCTACCTCTATTGGTACAGAAGATCCATATTGAATTTCCTCTCTACTTCCTAAAGTCATTGCACTCACATTTTCCTTAAGATTCACCACTATTTGGGAGGGTAATTTTCCCTATATTTGTGCTTCCAATTTAATAATAAAGGTGGTTAATTGAGTGATATGATTTCCTAAGTTCTGAAGGCTTGTTCTTGTTTCTTGTTGAAATTGTTGAGTATCAATAGCAAGTACCTTAACAATTTCATCTAAAGATATATCTGAATTTGAAGATTGCGATTGAGTATATATAAGGGCTTAAGGTTGTCTACTGAAATTTTAAGGTTGATATCTTCATTTCCCTCCTTGATTTCCATAACTAAAGTTTGGATGATCCCTCCATCCGGGATTATAATGATTAGAATAAGGGTTATATTTCATTAAAGTTGACCAGGAAATCCCCCTATTGCATTACCTTCTCAAAGGGAGTCTTGTTGCAATGTAGGCTATATATCTATAGGATGTCCAGAGAATGAGCATATTCTACACACTCATGCTGATTGCAATTGACCTACAGTCATTTGATGAACTAGTGTAGTTAAATATGAAATTTTATCCTCAAGGTTTGTGTTACTTACCTCATTCATGTGCTTAACAACTTCATCCATCCTTTTCCTAAATTAATTGGTTTAAAACCAACATTCAAACCAAAACTTATCGTTAATGGATTAGGTATGATAGCATTCCATATCAATTAAATGGTAGCACTAGCTTAGTGAAAAAGACTAAACCCTAAATTAAATAATTCAAATGACTGTAACTATTCAACTTAGTTTTCTTGTTTCTCATAAGTTAAATATGCAAATTCATAAAAAAATCTATTTACTACTTATACTAATCCTTTATCACAATTATAGATCGTTGAATTCGTAGATAGCTATAGAATAATCAACATTAAATTAATTTTTCAGATCAACCAATATTAATTATTCATGAAATATAAGAACACAAAACAAGAAATATTTGAATTAAAACATGAATAGAAGTTTAGAACAAAACGTCACAAGGTTACAACTAGAGTTTTGAATCCCTTTGAATCTGAATATTTGAGTTTAGCCACACATGACTTTTGTTCCAATATAAAAAATAGAAAATAGACGAAAGATTGAGAGAAAACTCAAAAGAAAAGAAAAGAGAATATTGGAGAGGTAAAAGACGTGTTTTCCTATTATTTTTCTACGCAAACCCTAGTCTCTTTCGATCTTGCAAAAATCCCTATATAAAATAAATCCAAATCCCTACATAATAGGAATGGAAAGAAGTTTCCTAATTGAATTTCAACTTTTTAAGTGAATTTGAAAATAAGTATAATCTCACCTTAGTTACTGCAGTAATCTGTCCATTTTTTTTTTAAAAATTCATGATTTTGACCAGCAGTGCTCCACTTTAATGCAATCTTCACTTTTCATCTACTAACACAAAACAAACATTAATTTTCCTATTTAAGCACCAAAATATATCAAAAACAAACGAGATAATTCTAATTGACATAGCAAAATAACATCTTATTATAGTAAGCAAAGAGTGCTACGCCCTGTTAAGCTTATGTTTATTTATTATATGGTTTATAATATTAAGTAATTTAATATAATTTTAATTATAATTTCAATTAATCTTTAATCAGAATTACAACTAATTCTAATTAAATATCAACTAGTTCTAAATAAGATCTAATATCCAATTTTGATCTTTATTTATCAAATGTCTTATTTTTTATCCTAAAGTTTCATAAACTTTACAATCAAGTTCAATTTTATTAAATTATCTTTTCTCTTTTCTATTAATATGTTGATTAATGTTTGAAATTATGATTATAATTGATATATATTTATATTAAAATTCAATTTGAGTTATGATGCAAAAACTTTAGATATTGATTGTTGTCTATATTAACATTATAAACCTTTACAATGTATTGTGATTCTTAGTATTGAATTAAAGATTTATATTAGTTGAAAAAAATTCCTAAGCTCAAGTTTTGGTTAATCTTTTGCCTTTTCTTACCTACAAAAGGTCAAGTAGAAAAATTCTTTTTAATTTTGATATCGTTAACGCAAAAGAAAACTTCCAACTAATTAAAGGAAACAATGAAGAGGTGGAAGCTAACGTTTATTATTGGTGTAAAATAGTAAGTTTAATTTTTTTCCAATATTTTCCATTTTAAATATTTTATAGATAAATATTCAAAATGAATGAAAGATTATATATAACATGTAATGAGTATGGGCAACTTTTGCTTAGTTAATGATAATAAATTTTATTATGATTGAAAAGAACAATATCTGCATTAATTTAAGACTTATTTAATAAGTTTTTAGAAAAATTAAAATGAAAGTTGAGACCAAATTAGAGGATTAAGCCTTTGTCAATCTCTTTTCAATATATGCTATTTCTTAATGTATTAGTATAAAGTTATAACAAAAGTATATATACATATGGTGTTATTTAATATGTGAAATATACAATAGAAAATAATGATACTACAGAGATATTTACATATTTATCAAAGTAAATTAATTGTTAATATAATTAATTATGGAAGTTCAACATTCAAGTAACACCACATATATTCTTTAAAGACAGTTGTTTAGTGCTAGTAGGTTTCCATTATTTTACATGTCTTCTTTGATTGATAGAACTATAAAATAGAAAGGCTAGCATTGGTGTCAGAGGATGTATCAGGTGTAGCCACTTTGATGCTTATGTTATTAAAAGTTGTATAAAATATATAATTTTTTATTTAAAATGTAAATAGTGGATATATGTAATTTGAATATTGTAAATTACTATTTGAGTTTGCTTTATGTAATAATTTATGTAGGATTTGATGACTTGATAGTATGCATGTTATTTTGTTTTAACAATATTTAAGATTATATTTGTCAAGTTATTAAATATTAGTATAATTCAAATGATAATATGACACATAAATTTAACTAAAGAAGCATCTATTGTTTGAGTTTGTAGAGTACTAAATAAGATTATTTGTATTGTGACTTCTTATTGGTCTTTAGAGGGGCTTAAGCAATGGTGATAGCCATTCTACCTTCTACAAGCAAAAACTTCGTGATATGGTTGACACTTTATTGGTTATTTAACCTATAAAATGCTTTTTACTAACTTGGTATGTAATACTAGGCTATTATAACAACTAAATAATCTGTGTGTATAAAATGCATTAATGATTCTAAATCATGACATCTTTCCTTCTGTTTCTCCTCTCGCTCTCTCTCTAACCACCTGCATCTATATAAAAACTAATAGTTCATTTATAGTCTACTTGCTTGATTCACTCTTATTTTATCTCTTATTTTGGGTCTACTTATATGTCCTGTCCAGATACTATATGACCCAAAATACTACTTGAGCAAGCCAAACTTCACACTTACTGAACTTGGCATATATTTGTTTCTCCCTCATGATATGTAAGACTAACCTCAAGTGTTTCAAAATATTCCTCTCTACTTTTCGAATACACTCTAAATATCATCTATGAATACAGTAACTAATTGATCCAAGCAAGGTTGGAACACTTTATTCATTAATGCCATGAATGATGCCGGGGGCATTTGTTAACCCAAAACAACATCCCTAATAATTCAAAGTGCCTATAACTAGTTCTCGAAATTCTTAAGTAACTAATTCCTTAAATAGGGTAATATTATTTCAAGTTTTTCTTTTCAATCTCTCAATGAACTTCTTTTCTCAAACTATTTTCTCAATTCATTCGATTTCCTTTGATTTCTTATCGACTTATTCTAATGTCCAACCATTCTTAGTAGTCTCTCCACACATTTCAATTTATTTACAAGTCTCAATTTTCCAAACACAACGTCAAATCTAACTTGTACATTTTGAATATGCTAGTATAGAGTACGTTGTAGAACTAAGTTGATTTAGCAATAGCAACAACATCTTCTCCAATTAATGAACCTAATAACATAGTTGGGTTGCTTTACATCAACAGAATGTATGCACTCTTTGTAGTATATTCAACTTCTTATGCCTGAGTCCCATTTCTAACAGGCTTCAATATTCACTTCTAATTTGTTTCATAGTAATTAATTCCTAGAAATGGAAAATTTGACCTACATGATATAATTCGATGAAATTCCCCTTTAAAAGAAGGTTTCTCCCCTCAATCATCCATACTACTTATATAATCTTTATCTTTATCAACCGACTATATTCATCATCGCTTTTCATCCATTGTTAATACCTCAATAAGATCAATTTCAGCTATTCATGATATCTCAATAAGATCAATCTCTATTATATCTTACATGATCATAATATTATTTAAAATAACACTCAATGAAGCAGTAAACACATTCATTTACTCTTATACTTTGGTATGTACCATCAAGATCATTACATCTTATCTAGAGAGGTATTTTCGACAAGTCACCAATTAATATCTTACGCTAATGATACCTTAATCTCAATTGATTCTAGGGAACATTTCTACCTTCGTGCCTGCCATGATGGTGACAGAACTAAATAATCTTGGCCACGATCATAGGAACTATGCCACAATTGTGCTCTGTTTTTTTCCTCGAATTCATCACACATAGTAACATCATTTACACTTTCAATCTATCCTCAATTGATCACTATAAATGTTTTCATATGCTACTCTGAGTCATCTCAGAATTTTAACTATAGGAACTATGACTAAATAATATTCAATAGGTCATATATCATTTCCTATACCATCTCCAAACATATAATACATAAGTGCTTAATAATATCACTTGTCAATATGATCACATTATTAGATATGCTCTCACAATAACAAATCAACTTAACCTTAATAATTTCTACATATATTGCTATTGTTTATCTCATCTTCCAATTATCATTTATTTCATCTTACATCTATACGTTCTCATTCAATTTAAAATTATAGAAGCATAACCATTATAAAGTTTTGATCTCAATTCCACTGACATATTCATATATTAAATCATAACTCTTATCACATTAATCAAATTACCATTTCAATTTCAAATTCCAACTCTTAACATCATAGCAAATTTTCTTTCAACTTGACTTTTACACTTTAAATCTTATCATTTTTATCTATATCTTTGCTTTTCCTCAATCAATGCATGACAATGTATTCACATCCATATCCATTCAAAGATATTTACAACCACAGATATTTATGTCATATTCAACGATACAACCACAAATACAAATGTATTGAATCTTTGTCCATCATATCGAACTATGTAGTATTTCTTATTTCTAGATATCCACAAACTTTCCTTTCTTACACTCTGATAGATCATCATCCTTCTTATTGCTTCTAACAACTTAAACTCTTAACGAATGTTCATGCGTGCGAATCATGTAAGTGCTACTCATACTGGGGATTAGTTGCCACTACATGCTATGACATGTCTAAAATGCATGTACCTTGACACATATTTTGAAAAATGCCCATGTAAGATACTAAGCTTGGGATTTGATACCAACTCTGTAGCACCCCACTCTTATAGGGCATATCCCTAAATGTACAGATGGTATTCGAGAATAGACTCTACGAGAGTGGCATGCTATGACAATCAATCAAACTCATTACAATTTTTTTCATGCATTACACGCAAATTCAGAAAATCATTTTATTCATAAACATTTCCAGTCACAAGTGTCACAAACATTAAATACATCATCAGAATTTCAGTAAACATTTGGGTCCATTATAATAACAAAACGTGTTTAGTTATAACTGTTATTACAGAATGAATTCATGTATACATTTTACAGAATTCATATATACATATTCAATAGTAGCAGAAAAAAATCTTAACACAAAAACACTGAAGATATATGATCCTGACCACTAGCTCATGTATGAATTCAATGGCTATACTCCAATTTTTTTAATTACATATCTCCTCTAAGCCTGAAAGACAATGTTGCAATTTTGGTGAGTTTTGCGAACTCAATAAGCGACCCATCCTTGATGGGCTCACTCGTAGCAACACAAAACAATTCACATATTCATATTCACAGACAATTCATATATTCAGAATGTGCACATTATTTCACACTTCAATTTTGGAACAACACATATATCTCATTTCAATTATTCATTTAATACACATCAATTTAATTATATGAAATGCACATATGACTCACTTTCAATTGTTACTTTGTTGTGACCGAGTGTCTTTTCATTGTCCCGTATCCATTGTTGATACCGCGCTCATTGATAACTATCCCGTATCCGTTGGGGATACCAAGCTCATTATAGTGATCCTTTGGCTCTTAATCACATTATAAGCTTTAAGCTTTTTTTCAGTAGCTACTCCGGTAACAACTACCTTTATCTAATCATGCAGATCATGTAATGAAATGCATGAATTCACATATATGCAGTCAATGAATTTATTCAGTACACATTCACTTTTTCGCATTTCCATCGAATCTATGTCTGGCATTTAAGGACATGTTGAGAACGCTTATTCCTTTCTCATTCACATTCAACAAAGCACTTCCAATTCATTTACATTTATCAAACTCCTTGGACTATTAATGCCTGGAATTATTTCAATCACATCATAATCAGTTCAATACAGAACTTTAAATAGAAATAATCAATCAATATGAGACCATATAGGTCGACTCAGAGTACGTTCCAGATTAGCATTTTCTTCCATGATTCGAAAACATCTAGACTCTGACATTTAATCGTATGTATCAACTTCATGCAATACACAAATCGTACACACATTACTAATTTGCACAATCTTATAAACATTCAGTCGTACACATATGTATATGTGTAATGTATAACATATGCTCAATTTTACTATTTCAGGCATGTTTCTTAAATCACATCTCTTGATCATTTAAACATCATCATTTTTGTATATCAAGCTTGCACTTAGATTTATAGCTCAAAGGACTTGGTTACTCTAATATCATAATTCAATCATTCATCATTTCTTTTCTAGCATCATATGATCACATAATATTGTAGTTCTCATTCATTCATACTTAAATACACATTCTCATCTTGTTTGAATCACATTGGCATTCATAGGGTCACTTTCATTCTTATAAAATCTCTAAATTTCTAGAATTTGTCTCATTGATATCAATCATGCATGCTTAAGTTATAACCTTGATTATCACCCTAAGTATATCACACATTTAATCAATTAGTCCATCATCATACTAGGTTCATTTCAAGCCTTATTCAAGCCTAAATGCATCATAGGAAAGTACCTTATCATTTGTTGTCTTAAACCTCACTTAAAGAAGAAGAATTCATGTTTTTGGCCATTCCCACGATCATGGATGACTTCCCACGATCGTGGGTTTAGCCACCAGAACATTCCAGCCATTCACTTGCATTCCCACAATCATGGATGCATTCCCACGATCGTGGGTTATGCAAATCTGAAAGTTCCTGCATCTTCCGTAATGCTTTTCTAGAATTTTAACTCTCATATGTTACAACCAAACCATCTTATGCTCAATTAATCATTTCTACTTCATTCCCCTTTCATTCTCACCTCATTTCTAGCTCAAAAACATTCTTGAAACACATCATAAATCATCGTTCATATTATATATAAAAAAAAGAAATCTAAGTATCCATATATTCATTAATGTTTCAGCTCACATTCAATTCCATTATCAGCTTCACTTTATCTCTAAACTATCATCTTATTTCTTCTCTTTTCAAGACACTACACTTGCCTTTTCTTTAACTTCAAAGCTTAATCTATTTTCTCACATGATATCTTATAACTCACATTACTCTTATACTTAAAACAGAACATATTTAAATCATTCATTCATTCATTCTCATTTCTACACCCATCCATTAACATAAAACAAGTCATATACATATCTCTTTATTCGTCAATTATCAACTCTCATTTTAACCGATTTTACTATTAATCATTCATAAAACAATACATAATCTATTATTCATCATAAACACAAAAATATGACTTGAACATGTCCATTTATTCATCCACGATGTAGTATAAAATCAACTCCATTTTCATTATCATTTAATCCTAAACTATCATCACATATGTTTATATTTAAATAACCTATGAAGATTTTCATTATCCATACACTTTACATATATTTTCAACATCATTTTCATAATCAGTTCTCCTCTTAAACTATCATAAAAAAATGTCTATCAAGCAAGCCTTGTAGAACAATATACTACTTACTCAATTAGCTCAAAGCTTCTTCAATCACCATGAAACCCTAGCTCCTCCATGATACACGATCATCAACAGTTAAGGTGGAATAGAGTGGGTCTTTTAGTAACAAGATGAAGAAATAGGAAGGATCTTGAAGTATAAAGTGAAAGACGATGGCAAGGTTGTGAAGGTTTATGAGTGTCGTGGAAATGAAAAAGAAGAGGGAAGAAAATAACGAAGAAGAGAAGAAGAAAACATGTAACATAAGTGAAAGATCATTAAAGATGGTCTTTCATTTCAGAAATATTGTGAATGGGTGCATGGTAAGTAGCATGACACTTGTCACTTGTCACTTGCCACATGTCCTATTCTTATGGCTGCAATTGGCCCCTTTTTAATAACTAGTCCATTTGTTCTCTAATTTCTAATCTAATTGTCTCCTGATTTTCTATGACACTTTTCATTAATTCCTAATGCCACTTATCAATAATTTCTACTCCCATATGTCATTTATTTCTATTCCCATAAATCAATTGTCTTGCTACTTCGTACTTTTCCTGGTCCAAAAATACCCATAATTTCATAAATATCCCAAATTTTCACAAAAAATTCTAAATCAATAATATAATTCTCCAAATCAATTTTCAAGACATAACATTCAGTATTCGCATCATAATCACATAAAAATCATTTATACCTCGGAATATGTCAAATGAGTGCATAAACAGTCATTGTAATGTGTACAAAAAAATCAATTCACATATGTGTGTATGCTACTGATATGCACAAGTATGCAATGTACCTTGTAATTTCTCAATACTAATTTCATATACAGAAATCTAGGGTACTAACCCTTAATATGGGAAAATGGGATACTACATATTCTTTATCTCTTTTGTTCAAATTTTTTTGCTTTTTATAGTAACTATTTTTTTGCCTATTGTAAAAAGTTAGTCCTTTACCATTTGTAGCATAGCATCTCTAACATCCTTGTAAACTCGTCACCTACCTTTCACTTCGAATTCCTCATCCTTCTTCCTATATGTTCCCCCTTAATCGTATCCCTGAGCTCTCCCTCCAAACACCTCCCCTAAGCTCTGTCTTTGAGCTCTCCTCTCTATTTACTTTTCCTCCTCTCGAACTAAATCACCCTTTAGAGGTCTCTTCATCAAGTACCTCTAAGTCATCTCCGTCATTCTTAAATCCCTTACATGTTATACTAAAAAGGAGCCTCTAACTTAAAAAACTAAGATAAGAAACGTCAGGTGTAAAATAGGGATGACAACTTGCTAATGTCAAACTTAGCTACATTCCTCCTATAAAAATTGATGGTTGTAACTTGGTGCCCTCTATTTAAGTTCTAAAATATTGAGATTCCAAATAGAACACCTCTTTAGTTAGTTTCTTCCTTGATAAGAGTCCATTGTTTCCATCATTGAATTGGTGGGCACAACAGTCTTAGAAGAAGACAGGATTAAAATAAGTCTTCATTAGCAATTAAGAAATGTTCATTTTTAAGTTCTCTATATAAGTAAGCGTGAAGAGGATTATTAAACAAGGGCCATGGCATATCAACATCAAATCTATCTTCTTGTAGAAGTGGAGATCATGTATGGAGATGAAAAGATTACAAATGTCAAGCTTTCCTATTTGGATAAATTTTCATTATATTCCATTAGAATACTTATCAATATTAAGATTAATTTGTTTAGATAGATTTTTTGGCAAACCTTTATACTTGTATGAAGAAACTGACTCTATGAATTGGTTAGTGTATGAGTTTTTTTTTTAGTGAGAATGGATCAAGAACTCCTAAATATTATACCAATCTTAAAACTAAAGGAGGATGATAAATTGACGTAATTGAAAATAACATTTAGTTACTTATGGAAAACGAATATTAGAAAAACAATAGTGGTAACTAGAAAATTATTTAATAAAGGAGATTAAAATGAGCTAATGTGAATCTCAAAGGAGGAGGTTCATATAAATCCAAAAAATTGTAGAGAAATTGAGGCATTACTATATAAAAAGATTACCTGATATTTCTTATGTTTAGAGTGTTGTTTCCAATGTCAAGTCTAAATCAAGATTATTTAGCTTAGGAGAATATAGGGAATGAGTTATATCCAATCAATAAAACTTGATTAATGGAACAAGTTGAAGGTTTTCTAATGAAACAAGGCTATAAGATGAAGGATATATAGAACCCTAACTTTTAGAACATTAGCAAGGATTAGCAGAATTCTAATTTTATATAGGAAAAACCTAGTAGCTCTTTAAATAGAAGCAAAGTGACTAAATCAACTATTAATTCTAGAGATCAAAATACATCCTTGAAATTAAAAGGAAATTTGGAAGAAAGCTAAAAGAAGAGCTTCTCCTTTACCTTGACGTTAGTCATAACATGGAATATTAAAGGACTTAATTTTCCTTTAAAAAATTAAGTTTCATGACTACTTACTTCAAAAGAATCCCACTTTAATAGGATTCTTGTAAACCAAACTAAAAGCTAAAGTTTGCAATAAAAGAATTTGGTTTTTAGGGAAGAAATTATCATTCATATCTATTCACCAACGTCTCTTCTATGGAAGAATCATATTAGCCTATGATCCAATATATTAGAAACATTCTCTCTAATAATTGGAGGTAAGGTTACATACTACTAGACCTCATTAAAGCTTACAACTCGGTGAGATTTTTATTGGGACATTGTTCTTATTGTTGTTGTACCTTTTCTCTCTTTAGTTGTTCTTTGTGTATGATCCATTAAGTTCTGAATATGATTGGAAATAGATATAATTCTGAACTATATTCAAGATTAGATAAATCAAACTTTATATTTAATTATTTAATTAAATGATTTACGTTTATATGTCAAAGGTTAATGTCTAAGATCACATTATAAGCATCCATAAATTAGGAATGTTAAAGTAATTTTAACTAACCCTTATATATATGATTTTTTCTTGTAATTCAATTATTTCATTATATAAGATTCTGATTAGATATAAAACATGAAATTAATGTCTACTCTTTTCCAATAATATTAGTTCTTTATTATTAGAAACTAATTATTTTAATAAAATTTGAGAACTATTTTTAGATTGTCATTCCACCTTACACAAGAATTTCCTAAGAGTCAATACTAATTGAGAACAACAGAGCTTTCTTCTTAATTAGTTTAAGATAACAAATCTTATCTTAATTTCTCAACTACTTCATATAATTTATGCCATATCCAATGACCACCAATCAAATTACCCTTAACTATAATAAGTCATAAGTAGTACTAAAACGTAGTAATCCCTATATAAGATTTTTCAGAATCTCAAGTCAAATAAAGATCACTAATACAATCATCATCATAAGTATTTCAATAAATATAAAATTAATATTACTTATAAAATTCGTGTGACAGGTCAATTCAATGAACTTGTTCTTCAATAAGCACTTACATGTTTGTTTATCTCTATGAGATTGATTACTTCTTTCATAAGAAAGAAGTATAACATGTTATCTTTCCACTCTATTAATATAAGAATGATTAGGATCAATTTAAAGATAATACATAAATGTCATATCATCATAATTTCATAATCATTATATAGATATATGGTATAAGATGCTTAATTGATTAGCTTATATATTAAAAATATGTACAGGATAAATAATATCTTTAATTAATTATGTTAAAAATATACAACCAATTGGTTAGTTGTTAAGCATAAACTAATAATCTGTCACTTGTACTAGGCTAATCAATTAAGCAACTTATACCATATATCTATATAATGATTATGAAATTATGATGATATGACACATGCTAGTGTTGGGATAATGGTTTGGTGATATATTAAAAATCTGTACAGGATAAATAATATCTTTAATTAATTATGTAAAAAATATACAACCAATTGGTTAGTTGTTAAGCATAAATTAATAATCTCTCACTTGTACTAAACTAATCAATTAAGCATCTTATACCATATATCCATATAATGATTATGCTAGTGTTGGGATAATGGTTTGGTGAGAGAATTAGGGATGGCAATGGGCTAGGATAAGCCTAGGCCGGGATCCACTAGTTGGTTTGCCTGTCACCTGACTGGGTCGTGACTCGACGAGCCATAGATAGATCGAATCAACTTCATTTTTAAAAAAAAATTGACGTTTTTTTATAAAACAACGTCGTTTTGTACCTTTCCATCGATCCAATAAGTCTCGACTGTGGCCCGGTCAACTTGGGCTAAAGTCAGGTATGGCCTGATGGGTTGGGACATATTTGCCTTCCCTAGAGAGAATTCTACAAGATTCTCTTTAGGGAGAACATGCTTATAACTTTCATCTTAATTATCATCATAATTAAGAGGAATTGCATAAATGCATACTTGGATCCTTGATGAGACCTTACTCCTTTTACATACCTAATGACTCTAATGTTTCACAGTATATTACTGTATAAACAATGTAAAGAATTATACCAAGTTTATTAAAAAACTTCTTTGATCCAAATAATCATTTCTATTAAATGAAAATAAAGTTATGGCTTGATTAACAGTTGATACTACATTGAAAACTCATAAACCAAACTAATATCATATAGAGTAAAATACACCTTTATTATGACTTACTTTTTTATTAATTTAAAACTAAAATCTGTATAAATTTGAACTCAAATATCAACTCATACAAAAATATACCAGATATCTTTAATATTTAATAAGTATCATATATCTTAAATTCTAGACACCTTTAACACAATGTTTATGTACTTAGATTATAATAAGTAAAAAAATATTCATCTCTATAGATCTTTATTCTATAAGTTAAGTTGATATCCTTTTATTTGCAATTGAGATTTATCTTTATACCATCAAATATTCAACACATTGCAACAGTATTGACCTTTGGCTACGAAAAAATCATAGTCAAAGGTACTAAAATTGTTGCTAATAAGAACTAGTGACGATTTAGTTTCATTGCCCAAAACGTCACCAAAAACCCACAGTTGAAAACTATAGGTGACGTTTTTTGCTAGTCATCGATAACAATTTTTGCGTGCACTTTATTTCATAGCAAAAAAGTTTTAGCAACAATTTAAGGAATTGTCGCCAATACATTTGGCTACATTTCTGGAAATGTAGCTAAAATCTTTTGGCTATGTTTCTTAGAAAAAACAAGGAATGTAGCTAAAATCTTTTGGCTATGTTTCTTAGAAAAAACAAGGCTTCTTCAAAACAAAAATAAGAGGGAAAACAAAGCAAACAATGAAGAAAAAGGCAACTTTGTTTTTATGTTAAAAATAACACGATAATGATGTCGTTTGTTGAGGAACAAATGACATCATTTTCGTTAAATCTTGAAGAACTATGGCTAACATTTGGCGATGATTTCAGGAAAATATTGCTAAGTGTGGACCATTGACGACGAATTTAGAGAAACACCACTAAAGGGTTCACGTTTTCTGTTAAGAATCTATTAGATGAACATGTGATTGTATACAATATGTGTTGTGTAAAGCTTCCTCAAATCTTTAAGAGAATGTAAATGAAAATGGAGGTGGTGGGGATGTCCTAATGGTCCGTACATGATTAGGCAAATCAAAAATTTTGAAACAGTCTTCAATTGCAAAAACAATGCCTATTCATTGTGACGATGATGGAGTCATTCAATCAAGTATGCTTGTGTTCAAATTTAGGTTCCTTATACTATTTTATTTGGCTTTTTTAGTTTTTAGGATTTAATTTTTCAAAGGATTATGAAGAAATTAAGGCGATTGTTCTATACTGTTTGTTCCTTAGGTGAAACGTATAGTAGGAGCGGTTCATCTAATTTATTGTTCCATATTGCATCTGAGAAATCATTCAATGATCTTCTGCTAGTTTAGTTAAAGCCAAGAAGTTGATGGAAGAGGCTTTCAATAAACCAACTAATGAGGGAAGACCTTTATTTATTTTAATTGATGTCTTCAAAAGTGCAAGGAGGCTTCTTAAGAATCCAAACATAGGGAACTCCTTTATCTTATCTAAAGAGTCTTATGTCACTTAGAATCTAGAAAAATAATTATTTCTCTGCTCTTTGATAGAATATGCGTGAAATACATTATCTTTTTCTCTTTATTTGTTGTTTTGATTGTAATAATTGTTAAAGTTATAATTAAAATTTTGTATAACTTACTATATATCATTATATTATATTACTGACCATATATCATTATTTATTGTACTATATATCATTATATTATATTACTTACCATATATCATTATTTATTGCTTTTTTCTATAAGAATCATATATCATTATATTACAAACTTCATGTTAAAACAATTTACAAATTTTGTAACTCCATATAAAATTGTCAAATCATATAACTTAAAAGAGAAAATAAAAAGTTATAAATTTATGTAATATTAATTAATTTTGAGTTTATAATTTCATAAATTATTGAAATGGTTTAACATTGTTGTTACCTAAATTTATTTTTAGACTTAGAATCATTGTCAGTAATATTAAATTTGATTTTTATCAATACGATGTTCAGTCACAAAATGATCAAGCCAAAGTTAGTGAATTCATAATTATAAATAAGAGATTTATTTTGTTACTTAAGCATTTAGTGATGATTTCAAATATCACCACCAAAGGTCACACATTTTGCAATGATATTACTAGACCGTCACCAAAGGATAAGCCTTTTGTGATGATTTAGGAAAAGTGTCACCAAAGGCTTACCATTTAGAAATGATGTTACTGAATCGTCACCAAAGGCTTGCTATTTAATGATGATTTCATACAACGTCACCAAAGGGTACCAAAAAAATTGTCACTAAAAGCTTACTTTTAGCTACAATTTTGAAATAGTTGCCAAAAAAGTAGCTAAAGGGACTACTTTGTTGTAATGACAATTGAAAATATGATTTGCGCTTCCTATATATGAACAATTTGTCATCTATATAAGAGTATAACTATACTTTGAATAACCTTTCTATAACCATGATGAATCATTATTCATCTTTAAGACAAGCTCTTTAAATTAATCATAAAAGAGAATTTTCAATTATTTCTTAACCTTTTCACTATATATCAGATGTAAAAGACAAAGGCATTAATTTCATTTAGATGTTTTGTTATAAGATTTGAACTATTTTAATCGTCATTGTACTTCTACTACTTATCTTCATAAATATTATCATATAAGTGTACATTCAAATAAATATTATGTTCAAACTTATAACCTTTTATTGTCCAATTGAATTATAAACTTATGAGATAATATATGCTTCAACTAACTACTATATTCCTAAATTATTATCTTTTTTACTTTTCAAAACTTTTCCTGTTCCATAGGTTATATGAAAACTTGCTAATTGATTTTTATGAGCTATGGAACTTAAATTATTATATTAAGGCATAGTTATGATGAAGAATATACTGTATGACACAATATCGCATACTATAAAATTTCTCCTTAGATAAGTCCATACTATTATGGACTTTAAGTGTAGAGATGTTTATTAGAGAATCTTATACCATATATATAAAATTTTAATTTTAATTAAATCTCATCAATCTTAGTGACATACTTATGCATTCCCAATGCTTAATTTCTACTTAGGGTTACTTTAAACTCTTTGTGAAAAATTAAATCAATATTTCGTTTTACATATAATTATATCATACACTACAAAAAATTTATATAATCTGCGATGTTTTATTAATAAAACGTCGCGAATTGTGTAGACTTTTTGTGACGTTTTAAAAACGTCACGAAAAGTTTAAATTTTTTGCGACGTTTTATAAAAACATCACATATTTATGACACTTACCGTGACGTTTTATTAATAAAATGTCGCGAAATAGAAACCGCGACGTTTTCTTGAAGAAAACGTCATAAAAAGGTAAGCTAAAACATTCATTTTTAGACTATCGCTTCCTCTAGATCTTATATCCTAACAGAAAGAAGAAATATGAAATATCCCATGGGGTCTCTCCCTCCATCATCCATGGACCTCCCGCTCCCGTCCACCTCCAAATCTCCAATTGACCAAGCTACCCTCCTCAACCTCTTCAAATCCCAACATAACCACCTCAATTACTTCTTCCAGAACCTAGACCTCTCTCAAACCCTGTCCTTCACTCAAACCCTTCTTGACTCCTCCGGCATGATTTTCTTCTCCGGCGTCGAGAAATATGGTTTCGTCGCCAACAAGATCTCCCAGACCCTCATCTCCCTCGGCATCAGCGCGGCCTTCCTCTCCCCTCTCGACGCCCTCCATGGGGACATCAGCGCCCTCTTCGCCCACGACATCCTCGTCCTGTTCAGCAAATCCGGCAACACCGACGATTTTGTTCGTCTTTGTAAGTCGCTTTGTTTTGGATCTAAACTATATGTATATGATTTTGTTCAAAAATTAAAGCTATCAACGATTTCTTTGTCTTTGCATATCTTGTTCTTTCATTTCCTCACGCTGTAGAAGTAGACAAGTGTTTGTTTAGTGAAAACTGATTTCAATACAAGCTTTATTTTTCAACGTCACAAAACTATTCACTGTAAATTGGCGACTGTCTTCATATCATGTGCGTATTGAGTGGTTTCAGCTAGTTATATATTTGGCCTGAATCTTTTGTGCAAGTAAATATTATGATGTTCTGTTGGATCACATAGTTATGCTTAGTCCATCGTACTGCTACATATAATTCCTTGTTTGTTGAATACGTCTTTTGTTGCTAAGTCTTCTTTTTCAACTTGCAGCACGGACAAATTGAGAAAGCTCAGGAGATTGGCACTGCCAAAAGTGTTGATTCAAGGAGTAGTAGTTATAGCATGTCATCTTGGAAGAAGCTCCCTTTGTGGTTCCACAAAGGTGAGATGCTTTTCTGATTTTCTTGTTGTATCCTCTCTGTCTCTTAACATGATATGATACTTACAATATCCTACTTTACCATACGCAATTTGCAGGTGGAACTAGGATTTGAAAATAGTGTGATTGATGACATTTTCTTTGTCCCTGGGTATGAACTTCGTGGATTTGTCGTTGCTCAGGTAAAAGTCATTATAAGGGCAAAAATTTTGATTGCTGAATTGATTTTATTTTGAACTTGTCTAATTTGCATAAATGGGTATTTGCATGGAAAGTTTTTCTTTTTGGTATAATTATGTTAATCGGTTCGCCTATTAACTTGTTTCATCTGGAAATTCTTTTTAATCATTCCTAACCCAATAGAAAGAAATCTTCATTATGATTCAAGAATAGTCTAGCTTTTCATGTATAGGTGGATGAATCTTACTGGTGTTTCATTATTCTGGTTAGTAAGTAAAAGAACTTGACATTAAAAATATGCTGAGTTAGAATTTTCTGCTTCAGCATTAAGGTTTTCCATTAATGCTTGTCATCTACCTCAATTGAACTTTTACATTGATATTTTTAGCTGTCATACTCTTAATAGTTTTTCTTTTTCTGTTTTTTAGGGAAATCCAATTTTGGGAGTCCACATCTATTTGTATTCAAATAATGTTATGCAAGTAGCTTGTCCCCAAGGTCTTGGTGGTGCCCTGGAGAAAGAAAACCTCGATGTCATGCTGTATCAGATGCTGATGGAATGTTCACATTTAAAGCAATACCTTGTGGTAGTTCTCTTTTAGTTGTTTTCTTAATCATCATGTGTATATATGCATACACATGCTTCCTAAGATTAGTCGGTAGGCACACAGTCAAGTAGATGTATATGGCTATAGGCGCTTGACATACTTCAGAGTTTCAAAGCATATAATTCCTTCGAAGCAAATGGTGCATATGAAAATAGTTTGATGGAAGGAAAGAAATCAAGATGGGGAAGAAAGCTTAGATTTTGTAGCTTTACCAGTTTCTCTTTTCTCTTTTTTTTTTTGTAAAATGGCATCAATAATACAGAACAATTCTCAGTTTTTTGTATACATGCTTAATTTACTTCGAGAAATAATAAACAGATTTTTATATTAATTAGTGTATTATGAAATGTTTGCGAATTGCAATTAAATAATAAATTGTTTACACTTATAAAATTCGCGATACATGAATAATTATTAAAATTAATGATATACTAAAAAATTGAAGAATTAAATAAATAAAGTTTATATATAATATTGAATAGTTATTAAACAAATAAGATTTATAAAAAAATTTATTTAAAAAATAATTATTAAATTAAAAATTTTTAAAAATTAAAAAAATTAAAAGATAAACGTCGCGGAATGATTTATGCGACGTTTTCAAAAACGTCGCGGAAAGTCACATTCCGCGACGTTACTTTCCGTGACGTTTTTAGAAACGTCGCAGAATGTGACTTTTCGCGACGTTTTAAAAACGTCGTAGAAAGTCCAATCTTCCAGTGACGTTTTTAAAAACTTCGCAGAATGTTAGTATTTTCTGTGACGTTTTTCAGAAAATGTCGCAGAAACCTTTTACCTACACTACATTCCACGACGTTTTTTGTGACGTTTTTAAAAACGTCGCAGAAGGTATTCTGCGACATTTTTTCACCTTCTGCGATGTTTTTAAAACGTCACAGAAGGGGTTCTTTTCTTGTAGTGATATAAAGTCATTCTAAACTTAACAAAATACATGTATTCAATCTTTTATAATTTTTATTATATCTCATACATAATATGTATAAGATTTAACAATTTAATGCCATAATCATCCCTTCACTAAAGGTTGATTTGGTTATCCTTCAACCTAACATCTTTTGTAAGTTTCATAAGATATAAATCAAAAGGCTACAAACGTCCTTATATGTAATTTGTGATTCTTATTATGTTTATTTAATCAACGTGACATAGAAAATAGTCTTTGCTATATAACTTTGCTCTTTTGCCATTTATGTTGAGCATGATTCTCTCTAATCCAACACATACAAATTGTTTGTTTAAACTTGGATCAACTACTTTTACTCTAACACTTTATTTCTTATCATGCTTTGGACATTATAGTAATATTAAATCCAGATTCATATCATATACATAAAAGGATGGATTACAAATATATGCGATCTCTAAGATATCTAGTATTAGTAAGAAAAGTCATACAATTATCTCCTTTTAACGATAATTATTATCTTACTATAGAAAATTCCTACAATTATGGTCCTTAATTTGTTCTTTTAATAGGTTATGATGATTAAAATAATTCTTCAAAGTACTACACCTTTTATATCTAATTTATGTAACTATTTGCATTATGTTATCATAATGTTGACATTCATCTTGCATGTTACCTTTAAAGCTTACCACACATTAGAAAAATTTAAATGTCACTATATTTTGTCATCTATTTGATGTTTACATATTCTCAATTTTTTTCACTGAAATACTTACTAGGGATTATAGACGGATTGTATTATGGATATATAATTTTTTTTCCTACCTTTGATAACTCTTCTCAAACCTAAGTTATATTCAAGAAATTTGGTTAAGTAATACTTTAGTATCAATTATACTAAACAAAGGTCATTTAATACTTAAAGCAATATAAATGTGAAGAAACCAAGTAATCGATTAAATTCCATGATAATTAAATAAAATTAGAAATTTAATCATGTATTTGATTACTTCCATTATTTCATTCAAAACAATAGCCCTCACTACTCTCATCATGGAAAGATTATTCTAATCTATCTAGTGAGTTAGGATCCTATTTCAATTTAATTGATCTTTAGTTTACCCAATAAATCTACTAAATTTAAACTAGGTAGATAACATCTTTATCAATAATATATTAGGTTATAACTCCATATTAAAACATATCTTATATGTCATTTCTAACCTTGTCTTCAAATTCATATGATCATAAGTTTGTTCATTTAAATAATACAAATTTAGTTTAATATAAACCATTTTTATAAAACTTAAATATATTCAAGTCAAAGCGGTCTTGAGTTTGTTTAAAAAGTCTACTAATAAACAAAACGTTGGTTTATTCTTATTACAATATAAGATAACAATAATACTCTAAGCATGTGCTTAATATTTTAATAAAGAAATTTTATTTTTAAATGGTCTCATTATTCACAAAAATAACATGTAAAATGTCATAAATATAAACACACAATTTAATATAAATATAAATATATCAAACATATATAAAACATAGTATTAAATATGAAAATATAATAAAATTATATGCATAAAATATCAACCTTATTGAATATAATTATTGATATAATATTTAAATTTTAAAATAATATATTAAATTAGTATAGATAATAATCAAATATCATATAATAAATTATATTATAGTTATTTAAAATATGGGATAAGAATTTTTAATAGTTTATAAAAAAATCTGAAAATTGGTGAAAAGTGGAAACAACGATAAAGAGTACGGAGCAGTAGTTTAATTTGAACAAGTTTAGGAGAGATACTTCTTAGGATTTACATGTGGCAAAAACCTAAATTTTTTCCATGGCATTGCAAGTAAAACAAACTCGAACGCTCTTTTCGTTCCTACCATACTCAACTCTTTGAAACTTTCAAACCCTAAACTAAACCATCTCCAAATGTGCAGGAAGATTCAGTACCAGAAAAGAAACATAGATATGAAGAAAACACCCACCATTATTCCCATGGAAACCAGGTCTGCCAAGCGCAAGAGGGTTTGGTTTTCAGAAAATGAAGGCCAAAATGGGTTTGATAGGATCAGTGACCTCCCAGATTCTGTTCTCCACCATATTCTGTTCCTTCTTCCCATCAAATCCATTGCTCAGACTAGCGTCTTATCGAAACGTTGGAGATCCCTGTGGTCCTCTTTTCCTGACCTTGATTTCACAACCATAAATCCTTTAACGATTTCTTCCTTAAAGAAGACTACAAAAAGATCGTCACATTCTTTATCATTGGACTTCATACCCCATGTTTTGGCTCTACGCGATAAGAATTCTGATCTTAGGACTCTTCGCTTTCGGTCACGTTTGAGCTTTTCGGGTCTTAATGGATTGATTCGTTGTGCAATTAGGCATAATGTACAAGAGCTTGACGTAGAAGTTGCCACTGAGGATTACTTCAATTTCCCTCGTGGTGTTATTGCGAGCGAAACTCTGCGAGTC
The DNA here is from genome assembly GCA_027563885.1 of Erythroxylum longipes. Classification (NCBI taxonomy): domain Eukaryota; kingdom Viridiplantae; phylum Streptophyta; class Magnoliopsida; order Malpighiales; family Erythroxylaceae; genus Erythroxylum; species Erythroxylum longipes. Next base: position 2,459,072 of record JAOQMS010000009.1, on the reverse strand, counting down.
TTCAAGTTGAAATCTCGTTATCCAGGTTTTAGATTGCTGCCGTCTTGCGTTATGACAGAAGGTTTCAGATCACTCCACACGTTATCTCTCTCGCTTGTGATTTTATATGATCAGTCCTCATTGTTTGATCTCTTTACGGAAACATCGTTTCCTCGTCTGAAAAAATTGAGTCTGGACGCTTGTTTTGGGCTGAAACAACTCAAGATTGGCTGTCGAGCCTTGGAAGATTTAACTCTGGAGAATTGCTTCCAGTTACATGGTTTGGACATCGCTTGTGCCAAATTGGAAAAGTTGCGAGTTGCGAGCTGTTTCGATGCCTATTGTGGTAAGAGTTGGGTCAAGATTGATGCTCCCAGGCTGAGGACTGTTCTGTGGGAATATAATGCCATTACAGATACAAGTTCTTTAGAAAACTTGGACTCCTTGCATGAGGCCTCAATTGGCTTCTTCATTCTTCATGACGATGTAAGTCTGGAAAAGCTTCGAAGTGTTTGCGATCTTTTGTCTGGACTTTCTCATGTCCAAAGTTTGACGTTAGAAAGCCAGAGCATCGAGGTATGTCATCTCCATCAATTCAACAATTTCTTTTCTACAATTTCCGGCATAATATAGTATAGGCAGTAGAATTTGTAAAACACTTGATCAGTGATAATGTTATAGAAAATCATTTCTTTCTCTTATACTTAATTTCATGATACAGTGGATATAACTCTATTCTATTTTATTCAATGTATGCAATAAGATAGTCACGACTAGCATGCTCTTACTCCGACAGATATTGTCAAACATCATCAACTTAGCGCATCTTCTCCAACCGTTTCATAACCTCAAATATTTGGAGTTGCACACCAGTTTCAACAGAAACAATGTTCCAGGATTGGCATTACTGTTTAGAAGCTCTCCAGTATTGCAGACACTCATTCTTAAGATCATCAACAATTACAAGATAGAGAGGCGAGTAAGTATCTTAACTGAGTTTAGTTGATGTAACTGAGAAACTTATTTGTGACTTACAATAACATCAACCACATATCTCACTGTTTTTCAGCTATGGAACAGAGATTTGTGGGATGTATCTACGTGCGAGGAAGAGCAATACTGGGAATCTCAAATACAAACATTAAAACCATTCTTAAACCACCTCAAGGTTGTAAAAATTCATGGATTTTTAGATTGTGAGAATGAAGTTAGTCTAGCAAAATTTTTGCTCAAGCATGGGAAAGACTTAGAAGAGATGACTCTTTGCACAGCTCCCTGCAATGAGAGAGATCTTCGACGTCAAAAAGTTAGGTCTCAAATGATGGGATTTTCATGGGCTTCTTCTAATGCTAAGATCGCATTTCAATGATGATCTTGTGATCAAATCCTTTAGTGCTTTGTTTATAGAGCCATAATTACAGTACTTGCTTTAATCTCTAGGTGAAGTGGTTATGTTCTATAAAATTCGTCAGTAGTGCAGTTTTAGTCATCTAGCTTGGCTGAGGCTCATAGGACGCAGCAATCTAAGATTACTGTCAATGTGATATGGCCGTGAGCAAGTTTTGGGTCGTGTAAGTTTATTGGTTCTTTGGAGCTATACCAAATCAGCGAATGGATTTTAAATATTAGATTATAGATGTCAAGATAAGGAAATTTGGAAATAATCATAATTTAAGATCTATGCATGTTTTCAATATTTTTGTAGAGCAAGCAAGATAAGGATGAAACTCTCCCTTCTGTTGGGAGATATTTGAGAAATTGGAGGATATGTTTGAATTTTACGTCAAAAGCTTGCTAAAACTGAAGGGTTTAGTACTATAATGACATCGTGTATTCGTGATGTCAATGGATATATGGCACATTGTACTCCTAAAAATAACAGAGAAAGAAACACATTACTTTACCCTAGTTGGTCTTTTGTCGTTTACATGATGTAAAATGAAGCTTATATAGGCTTGTCGTTCATATACCCAAATAAACTTCATATCGTGTTGTAGGTCTTCACTCTAGTTATTCTTGTTCCCCAGAAATTTGACTACTTGGCCTTGCTTGCACAAAATTTAATTTTTTTAATGTTATCTTTCCTCGCGAGAATGATAGGAAGATTATTTAACAATATTATATTTTATGTTATTATTATGCATGGTAATGGATCCGAATGGACTAAATTTTCTTAAGAGTACTAAATTTGACTTAAAAACTCATAGTGTTTGGACTGTTTAGAGGAACTAAAAAAAATGAATTTCAATAGGGCTTTTCAAGCTTTTTTCATAATTTTCTTACATTTTTTGAGACGAGTTCAAATCAAGTTCAGGTCAAACTAAGTTGAGTATTTCGGTGTGTGAGTCTAACCCAAATTCTAATCAACTCAAAGTTTATTTGTCAATTTCAAGTTTGGCCCAAACCAAAATTCCAAATCTAATTGCTACATAAAAGATGTAATGTAATTAGTTTTCACAATCTAAATGATAATAAAATGAGCTTGAATAAGTAATGATTTCTTTGGCTTTATGAAAGGCTATATGCAAATAATCATTTAGCTTGAATAAGTAAAGATGGAACCAAAGGCTATATGCAAATAAACTCCAAGGTAAGTATTGAATTTCAAACAATTCAACGACAAAAGATCATTTAGGGAAGGAAGGAAATATTAAAATGAAAGAAAAATATTTTTAAAATTTAAATTTTATTAAATGTTATAATTACTATGAGATTATACTTGTGATATTTATATTATATTTATGTATGATTCATAAATTCTTCCAAGTCAGTAGTTTATTAAGGCTGGATATTAAAAAAATGAAAAGACTATCATATATTGTATTTCTTCCTTATAAAAGAAGTTGTCGATTTTATAAACTAAAGTACAAAGATATTTAAATGTACATCTTAGTGTTTATTAGAATGTAAGTCCATTTGGGTAATTCAATATGAGAATTCTATATAGAACATTACACTACAAAAAAATAAGACAATCTGTAACGTTTTATTAATAAAACGTCTCAAATTGTGAAGACTTTTTGTGACGTTTAAAAAACGTAACAAAAAGTTTGAATTTTTTACGACGGTTTATGAAAACATCACAAATTTATAACACTAATAAAAACTGGGACGTTTTGTTGAATAAAATGTGACAAAAGACGTTTGCCTTTTATTCTTCTCGTGCGTTTCTTCTCTCTACTTTCTTCCCACCTAAAATTGGTTTCTTTTCTCCACACTTTTGTTTAATTATTTCTTTGTTTCGTATCTTATCTTTCTACTTGTGCTTGCATTTCCAGAGCCTAGACGTTCCTCCGCCTTCATACTCTTGTTAGAAATTTTGCCTCTAAAATGTCTTGTTGTTTCCAATTTCCCGTCTTCTCAAATTGCTGGTGAGGTCTCTTCCTCAATGTCTATTTTATAGTTACAAAAGCTCCTTTTGTGTTCATTTTTGTCATCTCTTAATGGTTTATTAATCGTCAATCTAACCCCTACTAAAACCCCGACTCAACCCCTTTATAAGGTGACCCGTCATAATCACACAACAATCTAAACGAGCTAAGGTTTAGGATTTCTAATCGGAGACACGATGTCAGACTCCAAGAAAATCATCCTCAAGTCGTCGGACAGAGAGACCTTCGAGATCAAGCAATCGATTGCCGTGGAACTACAGATAATCAAGCACATGATCAAGGATGGCTGCGCTGACAGCGAGATCCCTTTGCCCAACGTCACCGAAGCGATCCTTACGAGGGCCATAGAATATTGCAAGAAGCACGTTTATGCTTCAGTCGAGAAGGAGAAGGAGAAGGACTCGGCGGCGGCGGCATCTGCCTCCTCCTCCGAGGTTATGTTCTGATGATTATTTCAAAGTTTGAGGTTATTCTAATCAAACCCAGTTACTCCGTAGTTCTTATTTGTCTATTGTTCTCTACATATTCAAACATTATTTTCACCTGATAATGTAGTTTAATTCTTTACACAGTACAGATTCTATACTACACCATTTAGGACAAGGGAAGTGACACATGAGATTGTTTGGAGATGGATATGGAAAGCAAAAAGCAAGGCAAAAACCATGTCCGTTTAGGTACTTATCATGTCCACTCAAATTGGTTCCTTCTGTAATTCCAACCAAAACCATATCCCTTTGGTTCATAACTCAACCTTGTACTCTGTACATGTATAATATCTATTTGCACTTAAAGCCAGGGAAATAAAATGTGTTTCTTGGAACTTGATGATTGCTGGGTTGGTAAAAGTTGAGGACTTAACTGAAGCTCGCAGGTTGTTCGATGAAATGCCTAATAGAGATACTGTTAGCTTATGATAAACATATTGATGCTTGAAAATGTTCCATTTTAAGAATCTGGATTGATGGTGTTCCCTTATTAGATAAGGGGATCATTTCTTTGTTTCTGTGCAGAATCTTCACTGCATTTAAGATATCATGTTATTTTCTTTCTTTGTTTTTTTAATGATGGTGCAGTCAGATTCAGATGTAATATCTTTAGTGTTTTGTGCCCTGGAATCAATTCATTCAGCCTTAGGAGTTACGACAAATAATAACATGCCAAAGCCGCTCTACAAGGAAGAGGTACATGTTTTGTTAGTTCTTCAATACGCCATTTGCTTTTGAGAGTTCCAGTGATTGTAATTACGGGTCTGTTTTTGAGAACAAGTCAAGTAATGAAGGTTGCTTTAGGACAGATGGTATTATGACATACAAGAGAGAACCAGAGAACTACCGTTAATCTATTACAAATGAGTGATAGCTAGACTTATTGGAAAAGATACGAAATGACTTTAAGATCCAACATATGTTATCCTCTTCGATTGTATTGGAAAGCTATGGGAGATGATTTAGAAGATATGGGCATCCACGAAAGGTGCGGAAAGCTATGGGAGATGATTTACGAATGAACTTACTTGTATTACTTCCTATTTTATCTATTTCCCCCTTTTTTATTAGGTTCCAAAGCATACAAAGAAGTCCATGCCCTAGCAAGAAAAGATTTGGTCATTGGTAAATGTTTTTCAATCTAGGTGGTTTTATTTTGTTCTCTCAATCAGGGTTCCTTTTTATTAATTGAATTGTATAGTCGATGTTAGGTTTTTAAATGACTTTCTGCTGTGCTCCTAATGATAAGTCAAGTAAAAGATCTACCAAAGAAGACTAACACTATACGTGTGTCTTTTGTGTCTTTACGTGTCATATGTGTGTATGTGTACTTGCATTATTTATCATTGTGGATATTGATGTCTCTGTGTCTCTTTTCCCCTTGTCTAGATTTACAGGCAAGCACACCAGCTGTTATCCCTCAAAATGATATGGGAGATGACGAAGACGACGATGAGCCACTTAATGAGGATGATGATGATGATGATTTAGATGATGTGGGCCATGGAGAGGAATTGAACACTCAACATATGGTTTTGGCCCAATTCGATAAGGTATTAATTGCTCTCATTTACTGGCTACCTCAATTTGCAGTTGATAATATATGATGCAGTCTCAATGATAAATCTTTATATTTGCTTGGATAGGTGACTCGTTGATGTGGTTTTGGCCCAATTCGATAAGGTATTAATTGCTCTCATTTGCTGGCCACCTCAATTTGCAGTTGATAATATATGATGCAGTCTCAATGAGAAATCTTTATATTTGCTTGGATAGGTGACTCGTTGATTCGATTCGTCTTTTGGTTTTACCCTTGGAGGTCGAATCAAAAATTGAATTCCAAGGATTGCAATATAAAATGCAACCTCGGGTC
>JAOQMS010000009.1:2438037-2450589 GCA_027563885.1 Erythroxylum longipes | reverse complement strand
ACAAAAGAAATTGAAACAAACGAATGATATTAAACCAAACAGAAGATACTGAAGTCAAACCAAAATTAAAGAAATTAAAACTAAATAAAAGACATAGCACACAAGAAAATAATATGAAACCAAATACGCATGAAAAGAAATGCACTTACACATAAGAAACAACAAAATTTAAAAGTTTAAGGGATAAGAAAAGCTTATTCCGATGATGGTGATGACGGTGATGGTGTAGGAGCTTCAAAATTGTTCCTTCGACAAAAGTTGAGGAACCTTATCTTTAAGTTGCATTGTTCCTTGTGAACTTGCCACATTTGAGTGCCGAGTTTATCAAATTTGAATGCCATCCGTTGCTGATTTGCGGCTATTCAGTCGAGAATCGGTTGATATCAGTCGACCACCACTGGTTCCTTCGATTCCTCCACTACTGCTTCCTCCTCTGGTTTAAGAGCTACGCTAGATGTGGAGGGTCGGTCTATGACTGCACTGACGCCCCTCCTATGCCTCACTGCAGTGCGTGTCTAAGGATTGCGAAGTTCCATAGATTGGACCTCCATAATCTGAGAGCCTCTCAAATATACTATGTCAAACATGTCGTGGGGAGTAATATGCAAATTCTCCATATTCACATCATAAAATACACCCAAAGTAGAATCAATATGAGTCATCCCAAAAGACGTATTCTTTTTATTAATCACACTCACTAGTGATCAAAAAATTCTGTAAGTTGTGTTGATTTTAAGCTTTCTATCCATGCACCATAAAAAGAAAATTTCTTTAGTGGAGCATTTATTGATTTCCGTTTTATTAAACACATTCAGGCACATGAATTTATGTAACAGCAAATGCTCAATGCTTCAGACTAGAGAGTTCGGTGCATTACGTGAATCAAAATGTTCTTCACCTATGAGAGTGTTCCAATAAGCATCTACGTCAAAATCCGCATGACCATCTAAGATTTTTGTATTTGACAAGTTAAACAATTCACGCATGACAGAGTAATCAATTTTAAAAACATTTCCACCTAACCTAAACCAAAACAAATCCATTTTAGAATTATACCCAATTATTGTGAAAACTCTAAAGATATAGTGACAGAAATAGGTACGTCGCACCGAACAAATCTATTCCACCTTATGTTTACAGCTAATTGTTCAAGTCGACATCTCACTCCTATATTTTCTAACACTTCAAAATCTAAATACCTAGGGTTAACTAATGTTCTATTCCTAAAATCAAGAAATCATGCACCTTCTTCTTTTAAATAAATCGAAAATGGGGCCTGATAGATTGCCACTAAGTTAGGTTTTCCTTTGCAGGAAACTTGAAGGTGGAGCTCGTCAACCGGTTGCCTAACCCTCATTGTCCTTAGTGGAGCCATTGTTAGAAGAAAATATACAAAAACAAAAGAGAAAGAGTGAAATTTGTATTTTATATGGAGAAAATGAAATCCCACCTAAATCCTTGTGTTTTTGAATGATTGATGTATGAAGAGAATGAAGGAATGTAAGATTAATGGAAAGGGATGAAGAAAATACCAAGAATCTAGATGAAAAATGAAGATTTTAGAAAGTGGGGGGGAGAAAATCGTGTTCTAGAAAGAGAGGGAGTGAACTTTTAAAAAATGAATGAGAAAAGAACAAGGGGGGAAACTTTAAGTTTCCTCCTGGATGGCGTGGGAATCCCCACAATTCCCACGAGCGTGGGATTCCAGAAACTTTCTGGAGAGGATTCCCATGTCCAGAGGAATCACAACAATTCCTATTTCTGGACAGGATTCCCATGTCCATAGGAATCACCACAATTCCCATGGACGTGGGTTTTCTCTCAAGAAACTTTCTGAAGAGATTTCCCACGTTTGTGGGAATCACCACATTGTGGGAATTGATGATCCTCACAATTTCAAATCTTCTTCCAAGCTTATATGTGTTCTTAATGATCCCAAAACCTACAAACACATCAAGATAATATCATCAACAAGAAATTTGAAAAGAAAACAAATTGAAATCTGAAAAAAATCAACACAAACATCAATCAAATCCAATTCAAACATGATAATAACTAAAGAATTCAAAATAACCATTAATTGAACAAAAACAAACAAAGGCTAGTTGACTCCCGTAGGTTGCCTCCCATGTAGCGCTTCTATTATTATTGGTAACTTGACTCTCCTTTTTACTTATGGCGGTTCAAATGACCGAAATGATAGCGGTGCATAAGCTGATCTGAAGCTTTGTATAGGGGCTACCTTATTCTGGGCTCCACCTTTATCATTGTTTTTCTTTCTTCGCCTTCTCCTACATGTTCGTTTCTTCCTGAATGCATTTTTGGGGTCCTCAATATTTTCCCATCCTCCTTAGAGTTTAGGTTCCTTGATGTCCGTCGGGGGTGGAGTAAGACAATAATTCTTTTTTGACACCTTGAATGTTAACTGCTCCTTCCCTACTCTCAGTATTAACTTGTCCCCATCAACATCAATAATCGCACGAGTAGTAGCTAGAAACGGTCGCCCAATAACCATCGGTGTTTCCTCGTCTTCACTAATATCCAATATGTAAAAATCCACTGGAACGACAAATTTATCAATGTGTAGCTGCACATTCTTGATGATCCCTTTTAGTAAATGCACTGTCTTGTCAGCCATTTTCACTAATGTCTTAGTCGGCTCTGACTCTTCTAGACCTAACTTCTGATTGAACGAGTATGACATCATGTTGATACATGCTTCTAAATTCGCAAATGCTTAATCTATCTTAACTCCATTTATACTACATGGAATGAAAAAGTCTCCTGGGTCTTCTTTCTTATGTGCTACATGCGGAGTTTCTCTTGATATGTGATTGATAACCTCTTCTTTCAATGATCCCTTTAACATGAGTTTTGTCTAGAGTTGATTTGTTATGTCTGTCATCTTGCTTAACTCCCCTTCCTTAGAATTTTAAGGTACTTCACTTGAAGATGGCTTCCACTGAGCAAAAATTTGATGTGGAAGTCCAAACTGAAGTTCCTTAATCGGCTCGCTTACTGGTCAACTTGGAAGGACTTCCAACACTATTTATTCTTCTTTCTTGTTTTCATCTTTCTCCCCATATTTGTTTTCTTCTTTCTCTATCCTAGTAATGGGAATGATTATTTCCTTTGTATTCACCTCAGTGTTGCTTGGTAGACTACTTGCATTTTGCGAAGATAAAGCGTTAGCTAGTTAGCCTACTTGAACTTCCAGATTGTGGATGGATGATGCATGATTCTTCAAAATCTGATCGAATTTTCTTCCATCCTCTTCTAATTTTCCTCTTGGCTTGTATGCATCCTTTTATGATTATCTTCTTGTGCTACCAATTTGGACCCTAAAACCTCCATCATCTTATCCATTTTGCTTTCCAATGCTTTGATTCGATCTTGCTGGAATCCTGGCAGTCCTTGTGGTCATTATTGGCCACTTGCATTATTGTTACTTCAAGAAAAGTTCGGTTGTTTTTTCCAACCTATATTATATGTATTTGAATATGGGTTATTACCTTGCTACTGCTGGCCTAAATAGCTTACCTGTTCGGTCCCGCTAGCTCCCAATAAGAAGCATCCCGTTGAGCTGTGGTTGTTCTCCCACAACTCACATTGTGCTTGTATTGCCTTAACTACTTAATGTGGATGCTCCTTGCATGTTGTTTAACTGCTTCATCAAAGTCGTGATTTGAGCCTGCAAGGCAGTAACTGAGTCAATAGGTATCATACCTATTTGTTCCTTTCTCCTTATCTACTCCTCTCGCTTGACCACATGCAGCTGTTGCTTGCCAACTCCTCCAATAAATCATGAGCTGCTTCCACCATCTTCTTCATCAGTGAAACTCTGGCTACTGCATCAATTGTGTCCCTTGTGCTCGAATTCACTCCATTATAAAATGTTTGAAGCAGAAATTTCTTCGAGAGGTTATGATGGGGACAACTTCTTTGAAGCTCTTTAAATCTCTCCCAAGCTTTATAGAGAGATTCTTCGTTGCTCTGCTAGAAATTTGTTACCTCCTTAATAATCCTTGTCTTCTTCATTAACAGAAAATATTTGGTGAGGAATGCTTGGGTGAGCTGCTCCCAATTCGTGATCTGGCCTGGATTAAAAGAATTGTACCATGCTTTAGCCCGGTCCTTCAACATGAATGAAAATAGTCGTAGCTTCACCGCATCGTCAAACATTCTGTTGAATCTGAATGTGTCACAAATATCCAAGAAATTTACGATGTGTCCATTTTGATCCTGGTGGATAACCCATAGAACTGTACACTATTTTGAAGAATGTTGACTAATGCCGACTTTATCTCAAAATTATTCACTTGAACTATCACCCTCGCCACTCCTTGAAGACTAAACCTTAGCCTCATGAAATCCATGGGTGTCCTTTCCGGTCCTCCTTGCTCTCCTTCTTCAGCCATATCTTGATTTGAGAAATTTAGATGCTTTGGCCTTCTTTTTTCTTTTTCATGCTTCTTAAATTTGGGAAACTCATCCTCTATAGATTCTTTCATCCTTCGTCTACTCCTTGTGTTCATACACTTGCAAATACACAAGGAAAGTATCAAAAACTCTTAAATCAATGTAATCTAAATCAAACAAGATGCTTAACAATCAATCGTCGACAATGGTGCCAAAAACTTGTTGAAGGTAAAATCTAACAACTTGTTTTACGCTCAAAATCGTAAGTGAACGGGTAGTGACTTATAGTTAAAAATAGCAGATATCGATACAATAGGGATTGATGCCTAGACACTGCTTAATTTAGACACAACTTTGTTTAAGAAACGAAATTGTTAAATGAAAATAATCTGGAAAACCAAATTAAAATTAAAAGACTACTATAAATAGTGGACAATACCGCAATTGCAGAAATTCTAAATTCAAGAATCTAAATGCTAGAGATTACTTTTCCCTTATTTTATCTCCCTCTTATTTTATTGATTGAATTATGTCTCATCCTAGATTTACAAATGTACTAATTACCCTTTCTGAAGGTGTAACTATTTATCCCTAATCAAATTAATGGGTCGATTGAATGATCTCTCAACCAACCCAATGACTCTATCGATTCAACTAGTTATTAAACTATCCTATGGGTAATCAATTGACTAATCGAGATCTCTATTCTAACTATTCAATTAACATGATGGTTGCTAGTCTATAGGTCACCAACTTTTGTTATACAATCTTACACAAATTTCATCTCACTCACTCTCCCGATTTGTTGCAAGATGACAATTAAGAATAACAATCAACAAAGACAATTGTATTCAATTCAATAAAATAGGAGTTTTGACAAAATAATTCAAAAGCAATCCCTAAAATGGAATTAGCCTAACATGGTCTCCATAACATCATCAACAATCAAATAAACCATTTTTACAAAGAAAAGAAGAGATTAAAATGACAGAAAATTGAATAGAAAGACTCCTTCTCTTCTTTGCCAAAATCTGGAATTTTGGTGTTGATGTGCTATTTTGCCAAATCTTGATGATGATCCTTGTCTTCAATCCTTCCTTAATGCTCCAAACATGTGTTCTTCACTCAAGGATGGTGTTTCTATAGGTAGGTGTCGTCTCCCTTGAAGATGGAGGCTTAATGATGTTTTTATAGTCCAAAAACCCTAGGATTAATAAAGCCTCGCAGATTGCCTCGTATTACAATCCCCACGTCCGTGGGAATTTACATGATTACCACAAGCATAGGAATTACACATAGATGCACTTCTCATTTCTCCTATGATTCCCATGTCTGTGGGAATTTGCATGATTCCCACGAACGCGGGAATTTGGCACATATGCACTCTCCTTGTCTTCTCTTCTTTGATCTTTTGTTTAACCTCCAATTTGCTCCCTCTTCTTTCCTATAGAAAATAGTCAATTCTGACCCTCAATTAGCATCAAACACACAAGAACAACAATGGAAATCAAACTTAATGAAAGCATACAAAATGAATCCTAAACTAGAACAATAAATGACAATTATGTAAGAAAACATATGTCTATTACCTATAAAAACATATCTTAATGAACACCTATCACTAGCTATAGCTAAACCTTGCATTTACGATTATTTCATAGTTCACACTTAGAAAAAATTAATTAAGTTGTCACCTAACGGATCTAGGAGTTACATGAGATGTGATTGATAAAGTTGTTATCTACCTAATTTAAATTTAGTTAGTTTGTTGACCAAACTTAAGATCAACTATATTTGAATGAGATCATAACCCACCAGAAAGATCGAAATAATCTTTTCGAATAGTACTAAGGGATATTATTTCAAATCAAATAGTTGGAGTATCCAAATACATGATTAAAGTCCTAATCTTATTTAGCATTCATGACATATAATTAATTGCTTACTTTTCTTACATTTATATTATGTTATGAGTCTAATTTACCTTATTTAGTGTAGTTGATACTAATTTAGTGAACCCAATTTATTGGACATTAGCTATATTTGAGAAGAGTTCTCAAAGTTTGATAGAAAATTTTATGTCCATTATGTAATTTTTCTATAATTCCTATTGAGGATTCGGTGAAATTTTTTAGAGAAGTGTCAAAATCATATAAATGACAAAATGTATTGACATTTTGAGTTAACTAATGTCTCATAAGCTTTGATGACAATATGTAAAATGTATGTCAACACAATGATAGCAAGATGCAAGAGGTTGCATTAGGTAGCGCTAAAAGATATAGTACCTTGATGGAATTGTTTTGCTTAATTTAACCTACTAAAAGCTTAATTGTGGACTACAATTAAAGGCATTTACTTTAGAATGATAATTGATAGTTGTGTAATTGCATGTGTTTTAGGGTTGAATTTGTTATTTATTTAGTGTAAATTTAAGTGGTATGTGTGTAATTATGTTAGTTTGTGTGTTTTAGTGTTTTTATGGGTTAGATTAAGTTTTTGAGCTTAAATGTTATATTTTTGAGGTGCCTTGATGCGTTTCTTAGTGTTTTAGGGTGAACGGGAAAGAATGGCGAAGATTCGAGGAGTTTCGGCCAAAAGCCATAGGCCACGATCGTCCACAACAGGCCACGATCATGACAAAGAAGGAAAAGCCATTAGCAAGCCAAGCCATGATTGTGCACTGGGAGCACGATCATGACAGAGAGCGTCAACTAAGGCCACGATTGTGTACATTGGGCCACGATCGTGGCAGAAAGGCTAAATAGCAGGTAGCCATGATCGTGCCTTATGTCGGGATGACAGAAAAACTCAAATCTCGACTTTGACCTAGGGCTTCCATAGAATAAATAGAACATGATGCGACAGCCACTAGAGAGTTTTTGGAGAGCTAGAGAGTCGTGTAAGAGAGCATCCTTCCATCAATTCTAAGAAAAACCTAGAGAGAGATTAAGAGATTGAGGAAGGAGACAAAGGAAGAGAGACACGGAGATAAGTTTGATGCGAAGTAATTCCCGGAACAGGCGGTTTCCCGCAGTCGCTGCCTTCGAGACCCGCTCCGACAGTATTTCTTATTTTTATTTTGATTTTATGTGTAACAGCCCGGACCACCTTGCTCACAGATACTGTCCGCTTTGGGCCTTGGCCCAAGCAAGCCCTTACGGGTTTGCTCTTCCCACCCTTGAGAAAACACGTCTATGAGGGAGAGGTATCCATACCCTTATAGTGCGTACTTCGTTCCCCTCTCCAACTGATATGGGAATCTAACATTCCACCCCCTTTGGAGGCCTAGCGTCCTTGCTAGCCCACAGGCCTAGATCCACCTCTCTTGGAGGCCCAACGTCCTTGTTAGCACACAAGCCTGGATTCACCCCTTGGAAGCCCAATGTCCTTGCTGACATATCGATCCAAGTTCTGGCTCTGATACCATATATAATAAGCCGGACCACCCCACTCACACATATTGTCCACTTTGGGCCTTGGCCCAACCAAGCCCTCACGATTTTGCTCTTCCCACCCTTGGGAAAACGCATCTATGAGTGAGAGGTATCTACACCCTTATATGGTGTACTTCGTTCCTCTCTCTAACTGATATGGGAATTTAACATTATGGATGTATGAAACTGGGACATTCATTAGAAATAGTGTTGATTTACTGTCTGTACTCACCTTCGGGTTTTTAGTTATTGAGATTAATAAAATTTATTTGATTTTGTTTTCTTTTGATTTATTTGTGATTCAAATTTTGTTCTTAAAACCTTGGCAATAAACTGAGGGGTGAGCTAGGTAAAAATCATCGATTTGGGCTAACGAGAGTTAGGTGAATCAATAGGTAGAGAATTGAATCAAATCGGTAGAGTTGTGTAATAAGAGATTGAGCATAGATTCCTGGTAGGTTTTTAGACAACTTAGAACTAATTTAGGTTTTGGTTCAATCTCGAATCGATAGATCGCAATTCCATAATTTAAATTAAGGATCATCAAGTAAGGTTAAGAATTGTAACTCAAGAGAGAGTAATTCACCCTAGGATCATCTAGGCCTGTTAAGTCGAAAGTTACATAATTGGGTAGATTTTCTTTAGTTTCGAATTAAATCCCCCTTTCTCTCACTTGGCTATTTCTAGGTTGATTTCAGATTATTGTGTGAGTTACTACTTTGTGACTTTTCTACACTTTAAATTCTCATATTTGATTCTTGATTGATTTAATTTCTATATTAGTTAATTGTTTAGAATGATTGTATTTTAGGGAGACCTTAGATTTAGGGCTAGTTAGCCTTCCTCGTGAGATTGATACCTTAGGTACTACATGAATGATCCGTGTGCTTGTGGAATTCACTAAGGTTAAAAAAAGTAAAACTTAGTGCGTATAACCTTGCGAAGGTTGCATTAGGTAGCGCTACAAACTATAATACCTTGATGAAATTGTTCTGATTAATTTGGCCTACTAAAAGCTTAATTGTGGACTACAATTAAAGGCATTTACTTTAGAATGATAATACCTAGCATTAGAAGAAAATGATTGCATGACTTTTCTTGCCTATACGAGATATGATAGAGATCATATACATTTCTAGTTCATGCTATGAGTATTTGATACTAAATTTAGATTCAACATTATTATAATTTTCAAAGCATGATAAGAAATATATTTTAAAGTAAAAGTAGTTGATCTAGTTTTATATAAATAGTTTATAGGTGTTGGATCAAAGGAGACTTATGCTTAATATAAGTGGCAAGAATACAGAATTGGATAACCAGGACTATCCTTTTATTCCATTTTGGTTAAACCAGCATAACGAGAATCATAAAGTTACATACAAAGATAATTGTATCCTTTTGATTATGAATTGTATAAAACATGTGAAATTGGTAAGTTGAAGAATAACTAATCAACCTTTGATGTAACTAATCAACCTTTGGTGAAAGGATGATGATGGTATTGAATTGTAAAATTTATACATTTGATGTATTGAATGTAATAACAATTCATAAAAGAATAATACTTATGTTTTATTAGATTACTAATGACTTTATATGATATAATCATATGTATTAAATGAAATAATGATTTAAAATTTTGAACATTTTAAATTGTTTAAATATAAGTAGAAATTAAGTACTGAGAATGCTGAAGCACTTCGATGAGATCATTATGGTAAGCTTTAAATTTTGGTTATCTATAAGGAATAAGATTCTTTAGCGAATACCTTCACAATAAAATTTCATAGAAGTATAGAGTTATATGACGAAGAAAATATAATTTGAGATATTGTATAATGCAATATTATTTCTTCTATAGCTATACCTAGTACAATGACTTACCTCCAATAGTTATAATTGAACCAATTAGCAAGACTTCATATTAGATATGGAGTGTTAGGTCTTTAAAAAAGTCAAAGTTTATGATTCAAGGATGTGATGCTTGGTTGAAGCATACATTATCCATTAAGTTTAGAACTAAATTGGGTAATAAAAGGTTATGAAAATCCAAAAGGTTGGATATAATCTTACAGACACCTATTAAACAAATTGTTTATTTCAATATATGCTTATAAGAGAATGGTTCTTAATATAAGTAGATGAAATTTGAAAGGCTCAAATCTCATAACAAGACATCTAACTAGAACTATTGCCTTTATTGATACATTTGATGTATAGTTGAAAAGCTATGAGACATTGAAAGATTCACTTTCATAATGAATTCAAAGCGTTTGTTTTGGATATGATTGTGAATTTATCATATGTCTATAAGAAGGTTAGTAGGAGTATAGTTATCCTCTTTAGTGGGAATATGTGGAGACATATTACTCATAGAGAACAACGATTCTAACTTTCAATTTTAGTGGGAATATGTGGAGACATATTACTCATAGAGAACAACGATTCTAACTTTAAAATATTGAAAATATAATTGTCCAAAAGCAACTCATGCTGAATATGAAAAGGGAAAAACTTAATTTTGGGAATTAGATCTATTGAGATAGGTTGGAAATTGTTCACTTATTTTAAGTCCAAGTACATAGATAATGTACTAAAGATGTTTAACATTTAAGATATTAGATACTTGTGAAGTTTAAAAATATTAATTGTTTTATGTATAAGTTGATATTTCAATTCAAGCTGATAAAGATATAACTTTAGAATTAAATGTTAATTAATTTCTATTTACTTATAACAATATCATTTAAGATTGAAAAGATTACAATGTAGCAATGGTTGGTAATTAAACCATAATCATTTTTCATTTAGTGGAAACGAATAATTGGATTAATAAGTTTTTTAATGAACTTGATGTAGTTCCTTGCATTGTTCAATACAGTAATATAAATATTAGAGCCATAGGGCATACAAAAGGAGTTAAAGTCTCATCAAAGATCTAAGTATGTATTCAAGCAATTTCTTAATTATGATGATAATTAAGATGGAAGTTGTAAGATTTAACCAAGTTCTCACTATGGAGAATATTGTAAAATTCTCTCGTTAATTCATTGTCCCAACAGTAGTATAATTGTCATATGGTGATAGGGTATGAGATACTTAAATGATTGGTTTAGTGCAAGTGGGAGATTATTAATTTATACCCTATAACTAATTGATTGGTTATTGTTAAGTCAAGAAGACTTCACTTCTTCTATTGATTTTGATGAAAGTCAAATAATAATAATAATAGAAGAGTGTGTGAACTGTGTTGATGAGTTTGTTAAGTGTGCAGATAAATGTAAGAGGCACAAGTCATCAGACGAAGTGAAGTCATCAGATGAAGCGAAGTCATCAGACGAAGCGAAATCATTAGACGAAGTGAAGTCATCAGATGAAGTGAAGTCATTAGACGAAGCAAAGTCATCAGACAAAGCAATGACATAAGATGAATTATACAAAACAAATCAAGACGTTATAATTAAAGAACAACTTACAACGTTAGTTAATTAGTTAGTTAGAGTTAGTTACAGGACTCAACTAACACCTGATCTCTGAAGATTCTACAAGCAGTTTTTAAGAAGACCGTTGGAGATTTAGACTATAAATATCACTTATAGTCATAGAGAAAAGAATGACAAGACAATATACACAAAGCACAACCTTACAACTTTGAACCTTCAACTCTCAATTCTTTACTTACGATATTGTAAACTAGCTTCAGTGAAAAGAAGAAAGAAGAGAGATCAAGTTGACCTGTAACGTGAGTTTAAAAAACTCAAAATATTTTTAGTGAAAGGGAAGGCTACAGCCTGAAGAGGCTAAGATAGTAGATAAAGAATACTTTGTGAAAGAGACCTGAAGAGGCTCTAGGAGTGTGAAATAATAATTATAAAAGTTGAAAGAGATAGTGAAATCTCATATATACTCTGAGGATTGGACGTAACCCTAAGGTTAAGGGTGAACCGGTATAAATCACGGTGTCATATTCTCTAACCCTCATCTCTTTAATTTCATGTTGTTAGTAGAATAGATACTATTTCCGTTGTTGCATTGCTCAAACAATTTAAGTGCATTGTTTTGTAAATTGTCTTAATCTTTCAAGAAAATCAAGAAGTTTTTTTTAAGATTTCAATATTGGACGATTTATCATAATTCAACCCCCCTTCTTGTGTATTCTTACATATTACGTGATTTCTATAATAACAAGTGATTTACTTATGTTGGTATCAGAGAGAAGTTTCTAAGAAACACTGTTACAAAGTGAGGACAAAGATCCATGGCTGAATCACATGTTTTAATAGCTGAAGGTGCCTCAATCACAAGACCTCCTGCATTCAATGGTGAAGATTATCATTATTGGAAGGACCAATGGCTCTTCATAGAATCCATACACATTGATCTTTAGGATATCATTGAAAGTGGTCCATATATTCCAACAAACTACGAAGGGAAAAGTATTTCTCGTGATGAATGGTCAGTTGATCAGAAAGCTCATGTTCAATTAAATTCAAAGGCCAAGTTCTTTTTAAGTTGTGCATTAAGCAAAAATGAATATGATAAGGTTCATGGATGTGAATCTGCAAAGGAAATGTGGGACACATTATCCATTGCACATGAAGGCATAAACTAGATGTAAGAATCCAAGATTGGTATTCTTGTTCATCAGTATAAGCTGTTCAAGATGAAAGATGATGAGTCTATTGATCAAATG
>JAOQMS010000009.1:2422501-2437937 GCA_027563885.1 Erythroxylum longipes | reverse complement strand
ACAGGATTAGTATCCAAGATATCCTTGAGTACCTCAAGTCTAAGGATATTTGCACCATTGTTATGAAGAGATTAATCATTGACACTCGATAGATCATCCATATGATAATCTCATAGCAGGCCATCTGATGTACTTACTACTCTTAGTAAGCATCCACATATTAACTCTAAACAACTAATGCTTACAATTTGTGAGATCCACTGCTTGATCAAATCAAGGAGTAGAACATGTGCTAATCTGTCTAGATTAATAATGTCCTATCTTATTAATCCTATGACTAGGGATTATATAGGTACTAAAATAATTGCACATGATAAGAATCTCATTATCATGATCTCATCATGATTTCCTTCATGTTATGTTTTGTATCATAGACTTCATTAATTTTATTTAAGATCAATATCAATTCATATATAAACGAATATCAAATCAATGAAAACATGTCTTTCGCTTTATTAATCAAAATAAAGTTTATACAAAAGTGCTAAAAGTGATTGCCTTTAGAGCACTACTCTAACATAAAATATATCCTCACTCATTATTTTAGTGAAAATATAAGCCAATTATTGTACTGTATCAACAAGATCTAACTCAATTTTCTTATTTTTCTCTAATAAAATTGTATTTGATTTTTTTGTGCTTAGTTATAAAGTGTTGAATGGAATCTATTATAAGGAAAATTGCATTAGTATTATCACACCTAATGGATATCTTTATAAGATCCATTCCATACTCTCTAAGCTATTTTTAAAAGCATTTTCTCACAATAATTACTAGCTGCCATATATTTGACTTCTATGGTTGATAGCACAACAAAATTTTATTTTTTTAGTAAACAAATGCATTATGAATTCATATGTTCTAGTTGCATTCTTTCAATCTAAGAGACCACTGACATAATTTGCATTTGAATAGCCAATAAAATCAAATAATATATGCTTAAGATACCAAAGCCATAATGACATATTGCCACACAAATATCTAAGTATGCACTTATTGGCTAAAAGATGAGACTCTTTATGATTTGATTGAAATCTAAAACATAAGTATACACCAAATATAGTGCCTACTTGTGGTAAGATAAAATAAACTACTAATTATACCTCAATAGAGCTTTGCATCAACTAGCCTACCCTTTTCATCATTGTTTAACTTAGTTTTAATACTGATAGTTGTCTACAATTGCTTGGTTTGATCTATACCAAAACATTTTAGTAGTTCTTTAGTTTACTTGGCTTGATTGATGAAGATGCTTTCTTCATTTGCTAGATTTGAAATCTAAGAAAGAAGTTGAACTCTGCTTCTATCAGATTTCCTACTCATATATTTAGAAAATTCCTTACACCAATTTTCATTAGTTCCACCAAGAATAATATTATTGGTATAAATTTGAGCAATTAGAACATCATGCTTATGTTTTTTAATAAAAGAGCTATGTCAACCTTGCCTTTGGTTAAAACCATTTTCTAAAACTTTAAAGAGTTTATAAAGATAATTAGGTTCATCATAAATTTAAAAATCATAAGGTAGATTAACATGAACATCTTTTTAATAAAACCAGTTAAATATGCACTTTTAAAATCCATTTGAAATAATTTGAAAGTCATATATATATCAAATGAAAGTAACAATATAATAATATCTAATCTAGCTAGGTGTAAAAGTTTCCTTAATATTTATACCCTCCTCTTAATTGTACCCTTTAAGTACCAATCTGGCTTTGCTTCTTATAATGGTACCTGATTCATCTAGTTTGCTTCTAAATACTGACTTAGTACCTATTTTTAGTGGTTTATAGGTTTAGGTACCAAAATCTATTCCCTATTTCTCTCAATTTGGTTTGACTCTTCATTTATAACAAGAACTCTTCATTTTTGGCGATCAATTTTATGGTCGGCATACTAATTTCGCTAATTCTTTAGATAGAATGACTTTTTTTCCACTTGCATAAACTTTTGGATTGTTTTCCCATTTGGAATGTTTCAACACCTTGTCTTACTCAAACTTGACACATGGATGTTTATTGACAAGTTGCTTAGAGTTGAAGTTGAAAATAAGATCTATGCTTGCATATCTAAGCCTCATATACACCATGCATCTTTACTTATAAAGATCAATAAATAAGGGTGTCTTGGGCGGCGGTGCATATTATGTGCCGTTGCGGAAGCTCTTATGGCATTTTTTGCTGATATGTCTATTGTGTCTGGAAATTGTTTTTCATAGCTCTCCATTTATAGATTTATTCCTAATTTCACTTGGACTAAGTCCTTCAAAGCGCTCCATTTATAGATTATTTATAATAACATTTCGTCTAAGTCCTCCTTCGGAGCTTGTATCTATGATCTCTTGAAGTTGAATTAATTGAACTCTTCGTTCTTGTAATAACATGGCCATGAATTAGATTGTCTACGATTTAGTTGAAAAGTAAAATTAAGACAAGTCTAAGAATACAAAGCATCCCAATTCCTTTGATATTTGAAACTTACAATACTTGGTGAAGTCCACCACCACCACGTTTTTTATAAGATAAGCAGCGTTGCAAGTTTTCTGCAGGTGATACGCAGAACTGGAGCAAAATCAACTGATTAACTTCTGCTTAACATTCTGTTACAAGTTACAGTTAGAACTTGTCAAATCGATAGTATTTTAAGTTACATGTATGATGCATCAGCGTAAACTACGTACAAATTTTCAAGCCAAAGCCAACTTTTGAGTAAGCGTGTTCATGTCCCTTTCAACTAAAATTTATCATACTGGAAGAAGTTTGAAGCCGAACTAGACCCGAATCACCAAAAATCCCCACAAGAACAAACTCCATCCTTAAAATGATGAAACCGATTTTTATCTCTCACAACTATTTCCCTATTCACAAGCTTTGAGATAAACTTGGTGGCTTCATGACAATTGATGCATGCACGAAGATTTTTTGCTATCCTAAGAGTAGTTCCAGGGGGAGTATTTATAATCCCGTAGGCAATTGCTAGCCTCTCACTATGATTGCAGAGCATCTCCTCTGTTTCTTCATCGATCAGATCATGCAAAATAGAATCTTTGTCTGGAATGAATCCAGCTTCCTTCAACCTTCTTTCTAAATTCTCAACCTCCTCAAATATTTCTTTGTATCTTGGATGGGACTTGTCCCCAACTCGAAATGCTTGAAGCTTTCCATCAATCTCAATCGAACTATAACTGAGGTCCTTACTCAGACCTTTCTCCTTCATCAACTCTCGGAGGTTGGCAACATGATCCCACATGCGAGCTGAGGCATAGAGGTTGGATAATTGAACATAGTGGCCTATGTTATATGGATCCAACGAGAGAAGCTTTTCAGCACTATACTCTCCCAGGGACACACGGCGATGAATTTTGCAAGCACTCAGAAGAGCTCCCCACACACTTACGCCTGGTTCGATTGGCATATCCCGGATAAAATTATAAGCTCGATCTAACTGGCCTGCACGCCCAAGAAGATCAACCACACCGGCGTAATGTTGTTGTTGTGGTTCAATCCCAAAGTCTCTCATGCAGTTGAAAAGATCCCATCCTTCTTCTACAAGTCCTGAATGGTTGCAAGCTGTTAGCAAGCCAATGAAGGTGACATCATTGGCACATACTCCAGCTTGTCTCATTGCGTGGAAAAGTTTAATGGATTCCTGTCCTTGGCCATGCAATCCATACCCTACAAGCATTGCAGTCCACAGGACAACATCTTTATCCAGTGATCTTTCAAAGACAAGGCGGGCCAAATCTACCCGTCCGCATTTTGCATACATATCAATGAGTGCAGTGTTAACGTAAACTTCATTCCGCAACTCACTATTGTTGACATAATCATCCATCCATCGTGCAAGTTCAGCAGAACCCACCTGCCCACAGGCTGAAATACTAGATGTCAGAGTAATAGTATCTGGCATTATCTTCCGACTTATCATTTGACGGAATAACTCGATAGCTTCTTCAGCATACCCATTTTTTGAATAACCGGATATCATTGTATTCCACAAAATCAAATCCGGAACCTCCGTCTGATTGAAAAACCACTTAGCAATCATGACTTGCCCGCATTTTGCATACATGGCTGTCAGTGAAACAAGCAAATCGGGTTCACGTTCAAGACCCATTTTAATCACACAACCATGAACAGATTTCCCATGTTCCAAGTCCTCTATATCGGTATATGCTCTGAGAACACTCACTAGTGCTATCCAATCAGGCTTCATACTCATTTTTCTCATCTGACAAAAAATTCTCAATGCTTCTAGAGGTTTCCCGTTTTGTGCATACCCAGAAATAATTGAAGTCCAGGAAACAATCGTCCTGCTGTATAACCTATCAAAAACAAGATTAGCTTGCACGAGACGACCACATTTAGAATAAAATGCAACTAGACTATTTTGCACAACAACATCTGATCCAAACCCAAGCCTAAATACCTGCCCATGTACTCGCCGACCCACTTCAAATGCCTGCAATGCACTGCAAGCCTTGAGGACAAGAGGGAAAGTAAAGGCATCAGAATTCACCCTCAGTCCCTGCATTCTCGCGTACAATTGAAGAGCGGCCGTATACAAACCATGCCTGGAGTAGCACCTAATTATCGCATTCCACAGGAACACATTTGGCTGAGGAAACTCGTCAAACACTCTGCGCGCATATTTTGTTTCTCCGAGATTCGTAACTCTATTGACAATTTTTCCAATTAAAAAACCACTAAACTGCAATCCAATCACTAACAAACGCGCATAAATTTGATTCAAGTGAGTTTCACAAGTCGAATGATCAATAAGAGACGCGTACGACGACTCACGACTGATGTTGCCAAACAGTTCTTCACTCTCGGAGAAGGTGTTAAACTGGAAAGCCAAAGTAGAATAACGATAGTAGTCCTGAACCAATCTCGACGACACTAAAACTAAAACTAGTTGTCGAATTTTGGTGGAGGAAAAGGGAAAGCAGATAGAAGCGGAAGAGAAGAGAGAAGACAAGTCGAGTGCCATGTGGCAGTGGCTGTCTAGGAAAAAACCTCTCCTTATAATAGGGGCCTTAAACGACGTCGATTCTTCAGAAACACCATTCCTCTTCTTCAACACTTCAAAAGACCCAAACCAGTATTTTTGGTCTTGTACCGTATCAGTTCGTACCGACAGAAAAAAGGTACGAAATTCATGAGTAATTATACCGAGTTATGGTCCGGTAAATTTCGTAAAATTTTAAATTTTTGGATTAAGTTGCAAATTATGAAATTTTGTAACCCTAAATCCCTAATATCTTTGCCTCCCCCACCTATATTTTTTGTAACCCTAAATCTCTCGTCGTCTTCTGCTTCTGCCTTCACCACCACCAGCTCACTTTGCAGTCGTCGTCGTCACCAATCCACCAGCTCCAACAGTCGCCACGCTCAGTGCTCCATCACTATTCCGCGCCACCACCACGCCTGACGCCAGTCGCAACGACTCACCATCACACTACCACCGCGCTTGCTCTCCTCTCCTCAGTCGTCCAAGTCTCAAACATCTGTCGTGCTCTGCTCCACTCCACCCATTGCTGCCTTTTAGCCTATTAGTTTTACGTTGTTTTTAAATTGTTGCGTGACTGGCGTCAAACTCAAATGCCAATTACATGTGTTTTGCTTGTGTTTTGTGTGTGATTGTGTTTCAAACTTAGATTTTTAAAATTACTACATTAGACTTAATTTGTTTAGCATAATCAAATCGTGGATTGTGTGGTGACAATTTTGGCTTTGGTAATCAAAATTGTAAATTGTATCGTCGCAATGGAGGCTTTAGTTTGATTCATAATTGGGTTAAATTTTCTTTAATTTATAAATTGTATTGTGTTTAATAACTACTAATTAATAGTGTCTTAATTTTATTTCAAGCAACAAAAATAAGATTTAAATTATAGTTTAGATTTTGGATTTGGAATGAATTTATGATTATGAGCAATAAAAATAGGCTTTAAAATATAGATTGAATTTGTTATGATTTTTATGATTATGGAATATTAGTTGAAATTTGAGATAAATATATCATTCTAAAATAAATTATCAATGGAGATTTTGAGATAATTTTGTCATTTTATAATTCATAACAGTTGAGATTTGATTATTTGAGAACATTATGGAATAAATTATAATATATAATTTGCTTCCATAATTCATATAGAGTATAATGATGTTTTTAATTTTTATAATAAAGTCATTTTTGTGATAAGCAATTGTTTATTGCTAAAAAAAATGTAAGATAAAAGAAATAATGTATGTTCTTAATATACTTGAGATAAAAATTTCATGATATGTATGGTAGTTATACTAACAATTTTTTAATCTTTTAGATAAAATGTGCTTACTTCTCAAATATTTTGAAGGATTCATTTATATAAGTTCATAAATTTTACTTGCATGTCAATATCACGTGATTGTTGAGAAGTTATTGGTGTTTTATTTCTTCTTGTTGTTTTACATAACTCATTATGAATTTTTCATGTCACTAATAGTTGGTAGTAAGTATTCTTCTATTGTTGACTTTGAATATAAGATGTATATATATCGTTAGGGTTCAAGTTGTGTGTAAGTTTTTAGAATTTAATATGTGCTTTTATGTTTGTTTTGAGTTGAACAATACACCTTTTGTGATAGTATTTGATAACTTTATTTTCATATGAAGTTATTAATTTAATTTTGACATATGTTTAGTCACTTCAGAAAGATTTGATGATCCAGCTTGGCCTAATCCTAGATTGCTTCTTGGAAAAAAAAACTATATCATTTGTTTGCACCGTAATAAGCATTTGAAAGGTCAGGGAATTGCCATATTAAAGAAACATTTAGCTAAGATCAAAGGTGATATAAAGCCTTATAAAAAAGTGACTCATGAAGTGAAAGAAAATGAAGACTTTGTTTGAAGAGTATAAGCATGAAAAGGATAAAAGGTAAAAATTGAACTACGAAATTGGTAGTGAAAGTTCCTTTTGTGTTGGTCAGGATGATAGTAGGGATGTTAAATACCCAACATGAAGAGAATGTTGCACCTGATACGAGGAAAAAAAGAAGACAAATATCTAACTTTTTTACATCACAAGCAACCCCTAAAGCTTGGCCTTTAATCTGTAGTACCTTACAATTTAAAAAAGTTGCTCATAACGTGGACATGACAATAGCTAGATGGTGGTATAATTAATATATGGTATTTAATGTTGTCCAGTCTTATTATTACTAGGCTATAGGAAACATTATGTCTTTTACAGTCCAGGATATAAAGCTCCTTCAATTGATGACTACAAAAGTAAACTTATGAGCAGTTTTGTTTATAAAATAAACAATTATTTGGATAAAAGAGGAATGACTTGGGCTACTTATGGGTATTCAATCATGTGTGATGGTTGGACGAATAGAAGATAGGAGCTTATTATCAATTTTTGGTTTATTCAACAAATGGGATAATATTTTGGAAGTATTTTGATACATCTAGCATTGTTAGAAAAGATGATACTTTGTTTTAGATATTTGATAAAGTTGTAAATGAAGTTGGACTAGAAAATATTGTTTAGTTCATTACTGACAATGATTATACTTACAAAGAAAATGGAAGAAGCTTGCAAAGTAAGTATAATTCTTTTTATTTGACTCTTTGTGTTGTACATTATATTGACCTAATGTGAGAAAATATAAGAGATGCTAGATATTTTCTTGTCATTGATTAACTGTGCAAAAAGTCAAAAAAGAAAAGACATGACCAAGTTATTTTATAATCATGCATGGGTCCTAAATTTAATCAGAAATAATTTTACTAATGATAAAGATTTATGTCATTCTACTATTTCAAAATTTGTGACTAATTTCTTATTAGTTTAGTTTTTTTATAAAGGAGTTGAGATAAATGTTTACAAGTGATAAATAGATTGCATCTCAATATGCTAGATCTAATTCTAGATTGGAAGTTTCTAGAATTATAATTGAAGATCATGAATTTTAGTCCTAATGTTAATTTTTTGTCCGAGTTTGTGAGCCTTTATTGAAAGTACTTTGTCTGACTGATAGTGATGAGAGGGTAATAATGAGTTATTATTATGATTCCATAGAAAGAGTGAAGGAAGCAATTAAGGCCAACATGAAAAATGAGCTTCTTTATACACACCTTATCTTATAGTCATTAATGAGAGATGGGATATGTAACTTTACTTCTATTACTTGTAGCCGGTGCATTTTTTAATCCTAGTGTCTATTTTAAACTAAGTTTTATAAAGAAATCAGAAGTTAATAGGGGAATGGTATTAACTATTACAATAATTATTGTCGACAAGATGATGCAACATCTCATAAGCTTACAAATGGAGGTTTATAAGGATGCTCTTCTTGATTTTAAGGTGTCATTACTATTCATCAAAGAGACAAACTTAACCTATGTATATATATTTTTACTTTTGTTACTTGTTGGAAATTAATCATTACTTTATTGTGTTTATAATATTACTTTTGTTGTCTTACAGTTGCATGGTGGGACTAATTTTAAAGTGTTCCAGAATTGCAAATGTTTGCAATTCGAATTATATGCCAATGTGTGAGTGTAATAAGGTATGAAAGGAATTGGAGCACATTTGAATTCATCCATTCTAAAAAAAGTAATAGATTAGAATGCAAAAGATTGAATGACTTGGTCTTTGTTTGATACAATTTAAACCTTTGAGAAAGGTATAATATTATCATTTATCATTATTAATTGAATATAATTTTTTGTAATTTCTAATAATTTTATTTTATTTATTTACTAAGACTTTTAATATGACAAGTAGTTCTATAGATCTAATTTACCTTGACTATATCGATCTTTTAGCGGATTGGGTTTCTGAGGAACTAAGGTTGATACATAAGAGTGACTTAGAAAATAATCTTGAACAGAAAAGTATTAACTTATTATTTGGTGCAATGAATTTAAATGATGATAAAGCTTCTCTTAATGATAAAGATTTTGTATCAAATGAGAATTGAAGTTAATGGAAGTTCAGTGGATATTCAATTGAATGAAGTTCCAAGTTTTCATTTCTTCTCTTCTTTCAATTTCACTTATATTTGATGCATATGTTAAAAAATATATATGCAATATAAATATAAAATTTTAACTATCAATATTTTTGTTTCATGTTTCACTTCTGGTTGGATGCGTTCATTAGCACGAACTCTTGTTGTAATACTTATAGAATCAAGAAACTTTATTATTCTTTCTATTTAATGTTTTGATGTTATTATTCTTTATTATTTTATAAAATTGTAACATTTTAAGTACTTTGTATTTTCCTTAGTTTTTTTATTTGTATAATAATTAAATAATATTTTTTAGATTAATAATGGTTGTTGTTTATTTATGAAATATGTGAAAAGTAATATTTAAATAAATAGATTGTTGTTATTTCAAATTTCTATTACTATGATTTTTGGATACAAGATTTATATAAATTTAAAAGTTATGTAACACAATATATTAAAGGAATATTTTGGAATTTAAAAAAATTTCATGGACTATTTTATAATTTTAGTATTGATTGATACCAATACAGTAGTACTATACTATAACTAGATTCAGTATCGATATTGATATGGTATTCATAACATTACCCAAATTGTTTTTCTTTTTTGTAATGATTGCATTTAATTGGAAAAAAAAAGATTTTTCTAGAAGTAAATAAAATGTATAAGGAACTCAAAGAGGTAGCTAGAAGAAGTGGAAGATAAGAGAGATGACAACGCGAGTGCCATGCGATTATCCTCAGTAAGAGAAACCTCCTCTTATAATGCGGGTCTTAAATGACGTCAATTACTTTGAATCCCTATTCTTTTTAGTCTTAGCGACAATTCGAGTCGGGCTCAAGTCTATGGATTTAGGCTCGAGCATGGCCCACAACCCAATCGACTTAAGATTTTAGGCTTAAACTCAATCCTGATTGGACTTAGGAAGCCCAAAGCCCGATTAAACTCGATTAAATATTTTTAATTCAATTGAGTCTATGTTTGATCCAAAATCTAAAATTTTGAAAGAAAAAAGCCCAAACCAAGCCCAAAGCCCGATTAAACTCGATTAAATATTTTTAATTCAATTGAGTCTATGTTTGATCCAAAATCTAAAATTTTGAAAGAAAAAAGCCCAAACCCAGCCTAAATTCCAATTAACTCCTGCTAGACTCATTAACTTCAAGTCATGTCAAACTAGTCAAGTTTTGTCAAGCCTAATTTCTCTTCTTTAACACTTCAAAAGACCCAAACATTTTTCCTTTTTCATGATGAAAGAATTAATTGAAAGAAAAAAAAGATCTAAAGGTAAAATGTAAAAGGGAATCCAAGTGGGAAAGCTACAGGAGATCCTAAAACACTAGAAATTCTTAGAAAACAATCAAAGCAAAGTTTAACCAACAGAAAGAAAAGGATCAATTTAACAAATTAAATAAGAATCAAATACTCCAATAAGTATAATATGTGTTTAACAATTGTAACTTTCCTTAATCCACTGATGGAGTTGGGAGTAGAATTAGTATAAGTATTGCATAAATTATTGAAATTTTTACTATTTCTTTCTTTTTATAAGGAATAAACCATAAAATTGAAAGTAAATTTAAGTTAAACAGTATTTTCTTTATAGTTTAGATGATCTTAGAGGTCTATAACATCAGGTTTTGCCAAAAATAAGCATTGTACTACAAATTGCATCATTGAAGAGTATAATTCCAAATCATCAAATAGTAAAAGCGTTTGAAGAATAAGTGATCATACGATTCAACTTCCACTTCTCAGAGAGCTCAAGATTGAAGGGGAACAAAAAAATGTGATCAATCTAGACCTTTTATTTCATAATCAATCATAAAAGAATACTTACTTTAGGAATCTTATTAGAGAATCAAACCAAGATATACCATAAGGTAGAAGGAGGGAGACAGGTATTAAGAAGTTGCAAATGTAAAAGATTGGTGAACTTAAGGGAATTATAACATAACAAAATATCTACATCTTCTATAGAGTTGTCAAGGGAATATAAATAAAGGTTTAGCCTTATTTGGGATAGAGCTCAACTAATGAAGTGGCCAATTCAAGGAGTTATTGTAAATGTTGGTCTAAACTTTTGTGACAAATGGTAATCTTTTAGTGATAGATTGGATACTCGAGAAACTTTGGAGCAGACCTAATAGATCTAAATTATCATATTAGAACTATGTCTCTTTCCTATTCCTAGTGATAACCTTGATAACATCCCTAACCTTTGCTTATAACTTAAAATTTTATTTCATACTTTAAGAAGCATTAGCTTTGTTGTTGACTATATAAAGGCTTCTTTTTTCTAAGAAATAGAAGTGAAGCCATCTCACTCATACTAATTTTGTATGTGTGAAAAGCTTTCTTTCATATTCTCTTTGTTAAAAGTAAGTTATTTGTTAACTAAATGAATGTGAACCCTAGTCCTACTTTGGATTTTAGCAAGCATATATTGGTCTATTTAACTTTAGTCTTGGTAGAATCCTTTTTGTTAGTAGACCATAGAAAAAATTTAGAGCTCTTTTAATTGATTTAATAATCTTTGTTAGTAGGAAGCGCTGGGTGTATTCATATATACAAAGGCTTTTCAAAACTGAAATAATTAGTTGTCTCTTTATATAATAAAGGTTCTTATTGTTCCAATAAATGATCCTTTATTACATGATTATCTGTTTTTGTAAGTGCATAACATAATTGTAGTTAGCACAAGTGAGTGCAAATCGATCTATGAATGAGCTAGAATAAATGAGAAATTCTATAGGACATTACTATATTCAACTTTCCCTTGATTTAATGGATACCTCTAGTTTCTTGGACTAATAAGAGTTCCAAAGTTAGATCATATTCTCTCTTAGGACATACAACCCCTGTTCATAGGTTAATCAACCTTCTTTTTTAATCAAGATAACCTAAAAAAATTTTAACTTGCTTTATGAACTCTCTTAATAGATTTTACTTTAACCTAGGAAGATATAAACATACATCTTAGCTCTTGAATCTTGATATATGAATCAAATATTGAATCTTTCACTTTCTCTCCTTCAATTCAATTAATTATAAAAATATGGATAAATCTAAATTATAACTTCATTTATTCAAAAAATAAATTAAAATATATTATATCCTAGGCTCATCCTTCCTAAATTTATATCTCAATTTAGTTTTTTTAACCAAACAAAGAATATTAATACAAAAACAATAAAGAAAACAAGATAAATTCATTGTTCTTAAATCTTGAATTTTTATAGAATTTTTGTTGAAATCTTGTTCTATTTTTAAATAATGACTAAATTTTGATTAAAACTGATGTATAATAAGTTCAAAAGGACTACATATTTTTTAGCCAAAAAATTTTCTTCATTCTGCCTTTAGTTTTTTTAAATCTTAAAACCCTAGTTTTTAAAAAATAATGTTAAGGTTGTGTAACGGGTTGTATTTAATTCGAAATTATCCAAAAATCTACAACACCATCATGGGATCTATATAGGTCCATGTAAGTTATCATACTTTTGATCTAGGGGCAACACGAAGGAGTATAGAGCTACAAAGCATGAATAGAAGCTATCACTTTTAAACACGAACCTTGACATGGTAGCATATAAATGACATGCTTATAGGTCCTTATCTAGATCTTTCAAAATTGCTCCAATTTAGTCTAGTTATTCTCCAATTTCACTCCTTTTTCTTGTATAGCCAAAACTAAGTCCTATGCCCCTCTATATTTCTCCTACAAACACATCATCCAAGGAACACGACACCTATATTCTACTATACTTAGGCTATGTTTCAATAGACGTCATTACGTTTCTTCTTACTCACTCAACACACCCTCGTGTTCAAGCTATGTTGAACAACATGGTCCATAGACATTCTCATATTTATCATACATTAATGGTACTAATTTAGGCAAAAATTTATAGAAAATGGTTTTAAAAAACATGTTATATACATAGACTCATAATAGTACCATATTGGGCATTAAAAATTAGGGTTTGAATTATTAAAAGAAGAGGCAACAAGAAAGAATTGAGCTTCTGGCCAAAGGGTATTTGGAAAGTAGAATAGATGCTTTGGAACCAAATACAAGAGTGAAAGATCAAGAGAAAAGTCAATCCTGGAAGAATAAGTGAAAGATTAAGAGAAAAGTCAATCTTGGAAGAAAAACAAGGATTTGATAAGATTCTTTTAGAATTTAAGATTTAAGACTCAACATGATGCATCTTTATCTTTGGTTCTTTTCTTACTTTATTATTGTTATTTATTATTTTTCATGAAATAGTTAGAATATAGATTTAGGTGGGATAGACCATAGGATGTATCATTTTGAATTGATCTTTTGATATAATAAAATACTTAGTTTCTTAAGAATTATCCATGTTCTTATAATTGATTGAATTGAATGAACGAAAGTTCAAGGTTCAATTTTTTGTTTCATACATTAAGATTGAGAGATGATACTTATAATTAGATCACAACATGGACACTGAGAATTATATGAGTTAATTGGGAGAAAACTATATAGTCTTTCCAGTTTGGGGTAAAACTTATCATGAGAGTCCACAAATCAAGTAATGATTTCTTAATTTGTCTTTATTAGAAAGAATTTTCAATTGATTTGATCTAAAGATAGTAGTCATGTTAGTTGAGAGAGAGCATAATTGTAACTTAGGAACTCTTATAGGTAAAAAAAATTAGAATTATTCATTAAATTAAAATAATATTGAAATATAGTGATGTCCTAAAAGATATCTAATTTAAATATAATTTATTGAAAGAATGCTTTGTTCTTAATTATTGCTTTGAATATCTTTGTTTTAGTATTCAAAATACTTGTTGTTCTTTTCAAGCAATGACATTTGATAGTGATGATTAAGATTTTAAATAATTAATAATTAATAACTAATTTTGGTGGAATTATCCTGTACTCAATACTTATAATTATAGCTACGTCATACATTTGTAATATAAAATACACATTCATTTCGATCCCAGAGAAGTGTGTCTTATGGAATTATATAAGATAGTAAGTATTGGTTAATTTTACTTATTTCTCGTTGTCTCTCTCTTCTTGCTGTTGATTCCTTTGAGAGCTCAAAGGAACTAAAGTCCAAACTCAAATTCAGTTTCAAAACCAAATTTAGGGTGTTATTAAGGAGCCCTACTGGTTAATATTGTGGTAAGCCAATCTTCTGGTTGATGATCATCCTTAGTCAAGTGTTAGCTTTCTGAGGAATAGAGGAGATTGGAAAAAAGAGTTGGAACAAAACCTAAGAAACTAATGAATCATTATACACCCATGAGGGGTTTTTTGGTCAATGTTCTTCAAATAACTGTCAAAGGTAGTTACTTTTTGTTTGAATGTAAAAAAAAACTAAAGAATGAATAACATACAAGAGATCGGCCTGTGTTTCTTTTTTGATATATGGTCTTTACATGAAGAACAACAAAAGAAGTAAAAAGATTATCTGCAGTAAAACTTTTAACAAAAGTTCTTTAACCTGTGGAACTACAACAAGAATCCAAGTATGTTATTTTTGTTTTTGTATGCATATGAAACGATCCTGTTTAACACGATCTATGTGATGAATAACATTGGTATCAGAGCGTAGGTTTGTTTTTTTTATACTATGCATGCCTATGATTTTAAATAAACCCATCGCATGCTTCACGTTAGTTTTAAATATACCGTTTCTAGACTTGTGATTGTTTTGGTCGATTCTGGTATGTCAAAGTTCATACTTGATATAAAAATAGATTACTTACATTCGTTGTAAATGCCTATATATTTTTGGAATGGGTGTATTTTTTGTTTTCTCTTATAATATTATTCAACAACGTCGGAATCAGTGTGGGTTACATCTTTTGTAACAAAGAGAGAGAAGTAACGAGAGCAGGAAAGAACAGAAAAAAAAAAAAGAAAACCAGAGAACAATCTGCAGAGAAGAGAAGAAAGAAGACAACTTCTTGAAACAAACAAAAAGGCATGTGGCCTTTCATGTTTCAAAAGTTATTCGTTTAACAAATGTCTTTTATGTTTTGTCCCATGTGAACAAAACTACAGTCATTCAAAGTCCAAACAATGAGGACTAAAATGTCAAACGTGAAAGAAGCACTCATATTTGACATTTTTATAGTTTTTGGATATATGTATCAAAATAACCAAGAATGGGTTAAGGCTTTGAGCTTTGAGATCCAATATGATAATAAGCTTGTGATAGTTTTTGTTTACATAAACTAGTTAATTTAGTCAAATTAGTTTCTAATTAAAATAAATTATTTTTTATAATAAATAAAATTTAAACCAATTTGTTTAGTTAAAATAAACGTTGAACTAAAATTAGAAATATGTTTTCTAATTAAATCAATACTAATTTGTTTAGTTGAAATTAGATAGGAGTTTCATTAGAAATTAGTTTCTAA
>JAOQMS010000009.1:2411874-2422401 GCA_027563885.1 Erythroxylum longipes | reverse complement strand
ATGAAATGAAATATGTATAATGCATGTTCATGACAATCCCGAGTATTTATCCATAAATTTCATCACAAAGTCATTCTGATATCAAAACTCATCTAAGTATAATTTATACTTAGGTTATGCCTCCCTAAAACCATTAAAATCTCTATTCCTTTCTCATTGACTTAGTTCAGATTTTTTCCAAGTCACACGTTCGAGTCTACTGTTCACATTCAATTAGAAAGTGAAACTGATGTAATTTGGTTAATGGACTTAAGACATTGTTTGGCAAGTGATATTTTTCACTTGCCACATGTCCATTCCTAAGCATTTGATTGGTTCTTTCATTTAACTAGTCCCATCAATTTCAATTCCTACTCCAATCGTTCCCTAATTTTTAATGGTACTTGTCAATAAATCCTAAAGTCATTTATCAAAATTTCTATTACCATTGGACAGTAATTTCTACTACCCTTTAACAATTGTTTTGCCACTTGGCAAATTTTCATAGTTCAAAAATTCCCAACAATTTCCTGAAATTTCTCCAAAAATTTCAAAAATTCTAAATCAATTTATACACTCCCCAAATCAATTTTCAACATATAAAAACCACATTTCCCAATATACTCACATTTATAAACAAGTATACCTAGAATGTCAATGAATGCATGTACAGTCATTTTAAATGTGCAACATTTCACTATTCATTTGTATGCTTATTTCATATTATGCATGAGCATGAAAAATGCATTTCTAAGCTCTCATTAATCACTCATATTTACTATTCTAACCTCCTAAAGGTAATGGGATTACACTGTTGCATATCCAGTGGGTGAATTCCCCGTACGGTATTTGGGGATTCCCCTAGCACCTATGAAAGTGTCAGTAGCACAATTCTCGATGCTGATTGAAACTATGGAGAACTATATCAATGTATGGAATGGAAAGTCTCTAACTTATGTCGGACGATTAGAATTGATCAAATCCGTAGTCCAAGGAGTTCAATCCTTTTGGCTTCAAGCTTTCCCTATACCGGTCTCCATTCTTGATAGGATAACATCCATCTGTCGACTATTTTTATGGGGTGGTAAACATTGCAAAGTGGCTTGGGATGATCTGTGTAGAAAAATGAGGGAGGTGTGGGTTTGATGAATTGTAAGGTTTGGAGTTCAACCCTACTAGCCAAAGTGCTTTGGAACGTCCATTCCAAAGCGGATTCACTATAGGTGCGATGGATGAATGAAGTCTACTTAAAGGGGATATCTATTTGGGAGTGGAAGTCGTCTACCCGAGATTCCCCCTTGATGAAAAAATTAGCACAAATCTGAAACTCTCTGGTAATTCAGATATGAGGATTATAAGAAACTGTGAATGAGCTTCAAAGGACTAGTGTCAATAGTGTTCTCTCTTCTAGGAAAGTCTATGAGATCTTAAGGGTGAAACATGATAAGAAGTTGTGGATGTCCCTCATTTGGAAGCAATATATTCTGCCGAAATTCTCTTTCATTGAGTGACTTACATTTCGGAATCGACTACCAACCAAGGATAACTTCACATTTCTTGAGCTTGACCCGAAATGTGTACTATGTGGAGTGGAGTTAGAATCAGTTAACCATCTATTTTACAGGTGTCCATTTGCAGGTACTGTTTGGAGAGCAATTCGTAAGTGGTTGGGCTTGAGAGACATGACCTCCCTCTCGAGTGCTGTGAAGTAGATTCGGAAAAAATACACCGAAGCACGTATAAGAACCAAAGCCACCTACTTGGCATTTGTATGTGCTATTTACACCTTATGGAAGGCACGGAATGCAATCTTGCTACACTCTGCTTCTTTAAAATGCTCCGATGTAATCTATAAAATAAAATCTTTGTTGTATAGAATTTTGTATAGGTTATATCCACATGAACTGATTAACTTTTGATATTTATATCCCAAATAGGTGGAGTTGTAATGATAATATGAAGGATTTACCACTGCTTATGGTGGGGGTATGCCCCAAGGACCATGTATTTTGTTTTTAGTTATTTTGAGTTGAGCGGTAGACAGGGATGGTTTTATTTGCTTATGGTCGGCGTATGCTCCATTAACTATGTATTATTTGATGTTGTCTTTGTTTTGACTGCTTGTGAGCATGGTCTACCACTATGATTGTGTAACCACATCTTACTGCCATTGATTTGTGAAGTGGATGATTGGTGCTTTGTGGACAGGGATGGCTTTGGACTACTTATAGTCGAGGTATGCCCCAATGACCGTGTACTTACAAGGTAATGTTGTTCTGTTTTACTACATATGGTCAAGTATGCCCCGACCATTCTGATTTCTTTATCTTTAGGCTTTTGTCATTTGTATTGTGGACAGGGATTATGTTCACTGATTATGGTCGGGGCATGCGCCCACCATTCTGTTGTCGTTGTTTTCTTTGACTATATTGTCGACAGGGATGATGTTGCCTAATTAGGGTTGAGGTATGCCCCAAGGACTATGTACATACTATTTTTTGGTTAATATATTTACCTTTTACCCAAAAAAAAAATATTCCAGCCCCTAGGTGACTGTTGTATTAATGAATTAAACTGATAGTTAATTACTGGGGCATATCGTGTAGCTTACCAACTCATGTTTAATAAGAGGCACAGTTGTAAATCCATGTTCAATAGACTTGAGGAGGACATTTAGTTTAGAGAAACTAAAACAGTTCTAAGATGTTGGGCCATATGAATAGTGTACAATTGCAGGTGGCAGGAAGCTATACAAATATGCTGCCAACCATTTGTGAGAAACCACTACCTCAATGCATTATTGAACTCATCCAACATAAAGGCTTGAGAAATCCCATGAACTATGAACTTCTTGGATTTCAAGATCTCTGGTGCCACAATCTCCACTCTGTTAATAGCCAACTGTCCTGTTTCGTTAGCATTTTCAGTAACATGAAGGTCATGCTCAGGAAGCAGTGTCCTTAACGAAGCTTTATCTGGCAATGAGACGAGTTCCAGGTACGTCAGTCTTTGAGGAAGTATATGAAACCTCAGGATCCTCTCCAAGATTGGTGAAGAGGCAACCATAAAGGTAAATTCTCCGGGTGTGAAAATGGTTAGAGAGGTTAAGTTTCTATGATGTTCGAGAATCTCTTGAAGAACAGAATTCAATCCTATTGCAAATGACACGAATCCATTAGAGCTCAGCACACGGACGATCCTGGTCCAATCAACCATGTTCTTAGGGTCATTAGCATTCAAAACTGGGGTAGAATTGGCATCACATATTGAAGCTTGAATGGGGTCTAAACCCTTGTAGGAATCTTGAGTATCCAAAGTAGAAAATGGTCGAAGAACACCATGAACTGCGATATGCTCTTCAAGAAATATATCGGGGTTGGACAAAAGTACATGATTGATCTCTACCCGTCTCTCACTATTAACAACCTTGGTTAAAGCAACATTCTTTCCAGGAACAAGAGTAGGGAAGTAGCAACCTTGAGGCTTCTTTAAAAGATCATCCATGGAAAGTCTCAAAGGAGAGACATGGTGCTGTAACAAACGCTTAAAGAGGTGGAGAGGGAGAGAAGTGTTGGTGAAAGCTGAATCTTTAATGGCAAAGATGGTGGAATTTGGAGAAGCGAAGAAGATTTCGGGAGAAATCAAGAGAAAGTTGGCCATGAAATTGAACCCATATTTCCTTAGGGCTGCTGAGGCGTGGAGCGAGTGTTGGAGGCTAATAGGTGTTGTTGTAGGAGTTACTGCAGCGTAGTTGGAAGGAGAATGCAATGCAGTGTTGATAGCAAGAAATGCAAGGACGACAGAGATGGTGAAAAAGACTGGTCCTTGCCAACAATGGGAAGAGGTTGAAGCCATACCGGTGGAGTGTTTTCTTGAAGCGGAGTATAATAATCTTGCATGAAATGTGCCATCAAGATTTTATTGCTCTATGGCAAGTTCTGGTTTGAGCAAAAAACCAACCATTCCGCAAGTTTCATTTCAACCATAATACATGTAAAGTTACAGGTATCCCAATGTCAAGTCAACCATAATATATAAAAAAAATTTATATTGGTTAACTTAACAATTTTAGTCTAACTCTATTCTCAATCTTTATTTGAATTCTTTATTATCTTTTTTTACAATAAGACCAAAAAGACTTTTGTACATTTTCTTTTCCTTTAAATAAAGAATTTACACATCTTTCTAAGTAATAAAGAAGCTCATAACACTAAGAATCTTATAATTTAGCACCTAGCATGAAAATCTAAGCGTAATAATGACTTAAAAAGTGCCACTGACAGTTCAGGCCCACCGAGGACACCTCATGGTTTAACCCAGAAAAAAGAATCTTATAATTTGCACAAAACAACCCCAATGACATTTTTTCTTGCGTACTTTAATGCACTAGAATTTAATTCATTTCAATAGCTTAATAAGGATGCAAAAATGCCTGTAAAAGTCTCTTAAAATTAGCTAACGACTCATTAAAATATTATAACGATGTCTAACAACTAAATAAAAGAATATTTATATTCATTTTTATAAACAAAAACTATTTGTTCTAATGTTTATTTTCGGACAATCAATCAGCCAAACAAATAAATTGGTTGACCTATAACCTAATCAGTCGACCTATCTTTTTTATGATACGAAGTTATTAAGGCTATGTTTGGTTGGACACAAGGTTTTTAATAAAATAAAATGTAAATAAATGTAATATTAGAAAATTGTTGTTTGGGAGGAATAGAAGGGTTCATAATATAATATAGTGAAATGTTGTTTGGAAGAGAGATTTATAATGTAATATAGTGAAAAATTGTTTATCATTTTACATTCCATCCTAAACATCCCAAATCGATTTCATTTTTACTGTTTAGGATATAATGAGATCTAATATAAAACCCTCATCTTCCATTCCATTCTATTATAAATCATCCTCCCAACACAATGGAATATTATTTTACTTCATTTCATTCCATTAATAAACCCCCACCCAA
Organism: Erythroxylum longipes; assembly: GCA_027563885.1. Lineage (NCBI taxonomy): Eukaryota > Viridiplantae > Streptophyta > Magnoliopsida > Malpighiales > Erythroxylaceae > Erythroxylum > Erythroxylum longipes. Next base: position 2,417,443 of record JAOQMS010000009.1, on the reverse strand, counting down.
ACACAGTCTAAGTTGAAAACCAATTTTCGTACTAAAGAGCTTTATTGATCTTTATCTCATATGAATCAAGTGGTCCTTGAGCAAAACACATTTCAAATATCAGTACCAGTACTAAATTTGGTTCTAATACAGTACCAGTACTGATCAGTATTGATCAATATCGAGAATCGATTTGGATAATTTTTAAAATTTATAAAATAGTCCCTGAATTTTTTTAAATTACAAAATAGTCCATTAGTATATTGTACTATATAATTTATAATTTTACATCAACCATGTCTCTAAAAATCATAATAATAAAATTTTAAAATAATAACAATTTATTTATTTTTATTAACATTAAATTTCACATATTTCACATATAAATAATAACTACAATTAAGAATAATAAAAAATATTTAAAATATTACAATTTCATCATATAATAAATAATAATTACATCAAAAAATCAAATAAAAAGAACAATAAATATTATTAAATCTTTAACTATTACAATTTACAATAAGAGTTTGTTACGAGGAAACAATCAACTAGAAGTGAAACTTGAAACAAAAACACTTTCAATTACATTGCATATATGGAATTTAGCATATACATCAAATTTAAGTAAAATTAAAAGAAGAGAAAAAATATAAATCTGGAACTTCAATCAATCGAATATGGGATACAGGCTATAATTGCATTGACCTCAATTCTCATTTGGTGCAAAATTCTCATCATTGAGAAGAGCTTCATCATCACTATCATTCAAATTCATTGCACTAAGTGACATGTCAATACTTTCACATATAATATTATCTTCCAAGTCACTCTAATCTATCAAACCCAGTACTTCAAAAACTTAATCTGCTAAAAGATCAATATTATCAATATAAATTAGATCTACTAAACTACTTGTTCTATTAAGAGTTTTAGTAAACAATGAAATTAAATTATTAAAAAATAAGAAAGTATATCTAACTTAATAATATTAATAGCATACCTTTTCCAAATCTTTAAATTGTATCAAATAAAAACTAAGTCATTCTATCTTTTGTGCTCCAATCTATTTCTTTCTTGGAATGAATGAATTAAAATATGTTCCAATTCCTTTCATAACCTCCAATTCCATCTCACATAATTGAACACTTATAAGTAACTTGAAGTTATTCTTCTTTCTTCCAAATAATTTTTAATTTCATAAATAGAGCTACTCAAAAGTTTACCCCTGTGGTCATCAATAAAAGAAGCTTTGTATTCTAGACTGTAAGAGGTTATAGCATCCACCATAGTCTGTTAATAATAAGATTGGGAAGCATTGAATGTTATACCTGAATCATACTGCCATCTAGCTATGGCCATATCTATATTGGGAGCCTCTTCTCTTGATTGCAAAGCACTATGAATTGAAGGCTGAGCTTCAGAAGTTATGGCACCTTCTTCTTTTCCTAACATCAGGTCCAAATGCAACATTCACTTCTTGCTAAGTAGAAACACTACCACCTGCAACATTTCCACTATTATCTTGAACACCAACAAATGAACTTCCGCTACCAATTTCATAATTTAATCTCTCCCTTCTATCTTTCTTGTGTTGATACTCTTCAATCAAAGTCTTCATTTATCAGTTTACATCATGACTTACTTTTTTTACAAGGTTCCAAATCTCCTTTAACCTCAGCTAAATGCTTCTTTAATCTGGTGATTTCTCCACCTTTCAAATGCTTGTTACAAAACAAGCAAATAGTATGGTTCTTCATCATGAGGACTAATGCAGAATGAGCCCAAGCTGGATCATTGTATCTCCCTAGAGCAGTTGAATTATCAAGAGTACTTGAACTTCCTTCCATTTATCTATAAAAATAAATGAAGATATATATCAAAATAAAGAACACAAAATTTGATTATCAACTACTATCATAAAATATGTATTGTTTAACTTAAAAGTCCAAACTAATACAATTACACAATACACCTATATATTTTATATAATATAACTCATTTTGTGTGATTATATTATACACAGTTCAATTTCATCCAATACAATTCACTCATAAGTTAAAAACTAACAATTCAAGTATTCAATATATATAATTACACAATAAATGTATATATCTTATATAATATAACTTATATTATATGATTACATCATTCAACCATAATCTAAAGACATACTCTTTCAACTATAACATATTTAACTTTAACCACAACTCACAACTATAAGTTTACAATTTTATTTTATGTAATCTCATAATTCAACTATAAACTAATATATTTTGTTTACTTACATAATTCAATTTATAATGCTTATAATTAGTTTGTTTTCTTAACCAATTTTAATCAATATTATTACTAAAATCATAATTCGCAACTTTGATTTAACTATCTTTCATTTACCAATTTAAATCAACATTCTCAATTCCTTACCCAAATTTTCTAATGCATTAATTTTCTTCATAAATTGACAATGTCTAAATTATATTGAAATTGAGCCAACTCATAGAAACAATTCCAAATTTCAAATTCAAAATTTTAAATCCATTAATTTTTTTTCATAAATTGACAATAGCTACATTACATTGAAATTGAATCAACCCACACAAACAATTCCAACTTTCAAATTCTGATTTCCCAAACTCACACATGTCATTTCAAAATTTCAACGATTCCAACCATCACAAAACATACATATACAACCAAATATAATGCAATTGCTATTTAGAGCCAAAAACACACCTAAAAATCAAAAAATGAAATTAAAATTTGGGTCAATTTGGTTCGGTTCTGGTTGGATCAGGTCAGGTTTGAATCTGGATGTGGAAAATTGAACTTCTAGATATGTAGATTTTGTTGCACTCTATACTCTACATGTATTGGGCACAGTAATAGACAACTGGATGCAGTGGCTAGAGAGCAGTGGTGACCAGTGGTGGCATGGTTTGCTAAGGAGAGTGGAGACAAAAGTCCATGATCATGAGGAAGAAAGGAAATATGAAAGACACTAGAGAGGACAGTCATTGGAGAGGGAAAGGAGAGTCGCCTTCGGAGAGGAGAACCGAGGGAGAAGGTGAGACTATGAGAAAGAAATGTGCGAGGGAGATGAAAGAGGAACAAAAGTAGACATTCCCTGCTTTTCAAAGTTTATGATACCGGCTAATAACATGCGAAATCACCAGTACTGACCGATACTCTTGAATAAGGTTTTGTGCTATTTTTCAGTTGATACGGTACATTCCAGTTGGTACCCACATGTACGATATGAAATCCATAATATTGAATATGATACAAAGCTATTAAGTTGGAAAACCAATTTTCTTATCAAAGAGTTCGGTTGATCTTTATTTCACATGAATTAATTGATGCTCGAGCAAAGCACACTTTCAAATATCAAATATATGTTAAATCAACTTAAACGTATATTTTGATTAAAACTTAACGTTCAAAATTTTAACATAGGTCGACTTTTAGAATAACTTCTCTTTGTTCACGCGTGTTATTTTTTATCAAATGGCACTGAAGCTATGCCGTTTTAAGGATCGCCATTCGCATCAGGAAATTCATAGTCAAGCATCTTTCCATTTCCAATTCCTTCATGGGTCAGACAGGCTAAACATAGTCTTAGTCCAAACTATTTGCAGTAGTAATAATCGCTTGATTTGTTGCATTAACGTCGGGGAGTGAGTTCTTTTACTAATTACAATACATATACGGCTCTTTTTCGGCCTTCTCTCTTCTTCCAAGAGAGATCTTAGTAAGCAAGAATCCAGATCCAAACAGTACAATTGCTTAAGATCCTTCTATTTGCTTTCTTCAAGGTCAATCGATAATCAAAAGTTGGGAACTGGTTTTCCCTTTATTCACCGTAGTTTTTTTCTTTCGCACCAAGAATCAACCCTTTTTTTCCCCACTCAAACACACATATAAAGATGTGACAAGTTAAACAATAATCAAATTCTACTTAATTCTATTCACAATATCCTCATATGCTACACTAATCTCATGTAATGTTGTTGTATAACGCTTAATCCTTCCTGTTCTATCCCTACTCTCCACAAGGTACAGAAATGAGATGATACTAACTAATCATAACATCCTCAGTGACCACCATTGTTAGTCGCATCTCTTTTCTTCGTTACTCGAATGTAGGCAAAAACAGCTGCAAAAATGGCAGTGACAAGGCCGCCAATGATGACACCACCACCGGCAACTGACTTATTTGATGAATGATGCTTTCCTAGCCGCCTGATTTCCGGAGCTTCAGCTTCATTTTCAACTTCTCTCGACCACGATGACTGCGAAGGACTCAACGCCGGTGGTTCAGTAACTCTTGCTACCGTCCCAGTTTGCCCCATAACATCAGATGGGTTGGTTTCAGATTTAACAGGAACTGTTCGCAGCAACAGGATCAGGGCAATCGTGATGAAGCAAGCAAAGCCAAATCTAGCCATGACTCAACGCCTGACGTAATAATACAGCTAGCGGACGAGTGACGAAGCTTTCTATTTGAATGCTTCCTTGGACTGAAAACTGACCAACTTAAGTAACAACGGAAGACTAAAGTAACAATGGAACTGAGGTGTTTATATAGAGAGCGAGAGGAGTGAGAAGGTCAGAATATTTGCTGTAAGCGCGTGTTTGTGTGGCTCGAAACATCAGTGAAGCATCAAAGTGACGTAAATGGTGTAGGAGTACGACCCATGTGTATTGAAGAGGGGGAGAGTGGAGAACAGCTGAGTTTGCCTTTGGCATTGGAAGATGCGAAAGTAAGTGCCATCTGTGTTTTTGGTATGAAAATGGACAAGAAAGAGAATACAGCTGTCTGTTTTCTCGATGTCAACGTCGGGCTCTTGTTTACGGAGATTGAAGCAAGAGAGATCTTTCCTGTGAATCCAGAGTCAAAGGATACGACGTACTAAAACAATATATTTTTTAAAAGATTTAAAATAAAAATTACTTTCATTTTCCACCGTATAATTAATTAAGTATTTCAAACAAAAAATAATAATAATTTGTATGAATTTTACTAATTTATACTAATATTTCAGCCATTTTGGGTAGCCTAATTTGAAGCTGGCTATGGCCGCAAAAGTTAGAGAGACGGTTGGGTCTAATGCCAAATTGCATTCAAAGCGTTGCAGTTCAGCTATTCTTATCATTTATTTATAACTGGATCCCATGTTGCCCTCACACCATGAATACATACGAAACCTGTCGGCGACTTTAGTCTACCACCCAAAGCTAAGGCTAATGCCAACTTATACCCAGCTTTTGGTTAGTGTCTTCAAGGATGAGGACAGTAAATAAGGACATAAAAATTTTGTCCTTTGTCTTGTTTGTTTGCTGTCCTCACTCATTTTTGTTCCGTCTTTAGAGGACAAGGACAGAAATTTTTGTTCCTTTCAAAATTGAAGTACAAAAATTTTTGTCCGACGGATAAGATCAAGAAAAAACGACAATAGCCTCATGTAACACCTGAAACTTAAAACAAACAATATTTTAATTAATTAATAATTATATTTTAATTAATTAATTATAATATTTTAATTAATAAATAGTTATATTTTAATTGATAATAATATTTTAATTAAAT
>JAOQMS010000009.1:2389878-2406359 GCA_027563885.1 Erythroxylum longipes | reverse complement strand
TATATATATACATATACGTGTTCTTTATCACTTACTACACAATTTCAACTTCACTTTCACCCTAATTCTTCCCATTTCATAGTCTCTAATCTATCAAAACACCAAAGAAAAACATGAATCTATCCACCCTTCCCATGTACTACTCAAAAATTTTCTAAGCAAAATTTCGGGGTCCAACAATTTTGTTCTTATATTCCTTTTCATCAAAATAATAAACTCATTAGTAGTAATTATGTTTTTTTATCATTAAACCACAGATTGGAATCTCCCTTGGTTTAACAATTTTTATTCTTGATGCTTTTATAGTGCATCAAGCTCTGAATACTCTTTCTTCAAAGTTTGCTATTCGAGTTACTATATACAATTCTCAAGATGAGGCTTAGGATATAAAATCTTTGATTATCTTATGTTGCTGAGGAGAAGATGAAAATACCAGTTAAACAAATTTGATAGCAACCAAAGGGAAAGCAAAAGTCAAGCCTAAGAAATTCAAAGGTAAGTGTTCTAATTTCCTTCACCTAAAGATATTAGTTAGTCTAGTACAATTAAGAGTCATAAGGACATCGTGAGGAGTATGAGTTTAAGATGTTTCTTCTGTAAAAAGAAACGATATAAGAAGTTAAATTGCTAAAGATACAAAAATTGGATGGAAAGATAAGAATTGTCACGTAACTTATTGGCTTATATGAGATATGAATCTAATATTACTATAGCCACATCAAGGGCTTACTGCCTAGATAGTAGAGCTTCTAACCATTTGTTGTTACAATATAGGGATTCATACTAAAGGTAAAACTAAATAGGGAGTAGACAAAACTAGTTATGGGAAATAATGAAGTTAATGTTGCCTCATTGGGAGATGTTTGTTTGAACCTAGATATAAGATTCAAACTTGTATTGTATAACGTTTTCTATATATTCTTTTTAGGGATAATTTGAATTTTGTTTTTATTTTGAATAAAGAGGGTTATAGTTTTGTAATTGAAAATCATGTTGTAGAGTTATCTTCAAAGCAAAATATGTGGGTACAACCTTCTTATCATATGGTTTATATATAATATGTCCAATTTTTGATGAGATATATGCTTTTTCATATATTGATGAACATATTACTAGTAAAAAGCCTCTGACAAAGAAAAAAATCATATATGTTGTGAAATAAGAGATTAGGCCACATTTTTAAATATAAGAGTTGAAATATTGATAAAGGATAACATTCTTCTAGCTTTGGATTTTAACTATCCAGAAATATATGTTAATTATTGTAGGAGAAAGTTGACCAAAATAAAAAAAAGGGCGTCAAATAATACTTTTAACCTTTTATAAATCATACATATCGACACGCGTGACCTCTATACATCTATAATATGTAACTCAAGATATTTTTGACATTTATCAATTCCTATTCCTACTAGGCTTATATGCTTATACTTAGAAAAAGTTTGAAGTTCTTGATGAATTTAAAATCTTTAAAACTAAGGTTGAGAACCAATTAAGAAAGTTAGATCAAGATTATTATATCTGTCCATGGAGGAAATTATTATATAAATATGGGGATTTTAGATAAGAAAAGGGTATGTTTGCCAAGTACTTAGAATCCTATGGAATAGTGGTTCAATTCACTATGTCAAGTATTCTTGAGCAAAATGGTGTGATCGAAAGATGAAATCACGCTTTCAATGATATGATGAGATTTATGCAAGCAAGATTAACCTACCATATTATCTTTGAGGTGAAGCTATAAAGAATGCTATATATATATATATATATTGAGCAAATCAATACTGAAGACACCTTTTAAAATATAAAACGATGGCAACCTGTCCTTACACATCTGCATATATAGGGCTACCGTATTGAGGTGTGCTTATATAATTCTAATGAGGATAAACTCCATTCGTGTTTTACTCATTATTTTATAAAATATCTTAACCACTTTAAATGATATAGATTTTACTTTAGAGAAGAAGGATCCAAAATAGTAGAAACACAAGCATCTAAGTTTCTATAACACAATATTTATTATAAGGCTAGTACTTCTCATTCAATCAAAACTAGTAGACCTAGATCTACGTACCTATACCAATACAAGTTTAGGAATCCATATAGGTATAAACTAAAGTTCCTGAGGTATATAATCATATTAAACCAGTTCAGTTAAGAAGATCCCTTTGAGTGAGGAGACTGTGATATCATTTTGTTACATAGTCTATTTAGGTGAACAAGACTATGATATTGGACATATAATGTATCCAATTACTCTTACATAAGTTATTTTTAGACCTCATGCACACTTATAGTTGGAAGCTATATGGGATGAAATGCAATCTATAAACATATCAAGTCTGGGAGCTTATGGATTTACCTTATAAATGTAAGCTTGTTGGTTATAAATTTGTTTATAATACCAAAAAGGACCCATAGGATAAGGTTAAGTAGTTTAAGGTTATGTTGGTTGCCATAGGATTCACTCAAAGAGAAGGTATTAAATTTAATGTCACCTTTTCTCTTGTGTCTTCCAAGGACGTGTTTAGAATGATTATGGTAATTTTAAGAGGGTTATATAAAGCTATTCAAGATTAGAATAAGATTAATATGGTTTGTAAATTGAAGAAATCCATTTATGGTTTAGAACAAGCTTCCACAATGGTATCTAAAGTTTGATGAGCTTATTATCTCATATAACCTTGTGAAAATAAAGTTTAAAGGTGCTTATATTACAAGTTAAGGGGGAGTAAGGTTATCTTTCTACTCTTATATGTAGATGATATCTTGCTTGCATGAAATAACTTAATTATGTTGTATAAAGTTAAGCAACTTTTGGCCAATCATTTTGATATCTAGGATCTTGGCAAAGCATCTTTTATATTACCTATTTAGGTTTATTAAGACAAATATTAAAACTTATTAAGTCTCTCACAAAGTGCATACATTGAGCATGTATTTCGAAGGTTTAATATTACTGATTGTAAACTTGTTGCAACATCTATCTACCAATTGAGAGGTCATCTTTAGCATAGTGTCTAAAGAATGATATTAAGAAAGAGGCTATGACAAATTTCCCTTATTATAGTGTAGTAGGAGCTTAATATATGCTAAGGTATGCATTAGACTCTATATTGCATTCATTGTTGAACTGTTTGGTACATATTTGGCTAACCTACGAATAGACCACTGGAATGGAGTTAAATGATTTTTTAGATACCTTAAAGGAACTAAAGATTATATGTTGGTATTTAGGAAATTCAACGTTTTAGACCTTGTCTGTTATACATATTCAGATTTTGTTATGTGTTTAGATGACCAGCGGTCCACATCAGGATACATTTTTATGTTGATAAATAGTGTTATCTCATTGGAGAGTGTTAAATAGATACCAGTGATTGTTCAACTATGTATGCTGAGTTTATGGCATGCTATTAGGCTATTTCACAGGCATTTTGGTTCAGAAATTTGATTTTGAGTTGTTTGTGATTGATTTAATTACTAGATCCATTTAGTTGTATTGTAGTAATCTTTCTTCTATATTATTAGTAAAAACAATAAAAGTATCACATAGCCTAAGCATTTAAAGGTTAAGTATTTAACCATTAAAGAATTGGTACAAAAGGGTGACATTGTAGTGGAGAATATTGAGACTGAGCGTATTTTGGCTGATCCTTTCACTAAAAGACTTTGTCCAGTTATTTTTTAGAGATATATAGTATGAGTTTTTTGAGATCCTTGGACACTATTAGTTAGGGATTATTTTATTGTGCTCTTTATACAGTTGTATTGATTTTATGCATTATGATAGTACTTTTTTGTTTATATATTATTGATCATATATCATTTTATTCTCAGTCATTCATTTTATTATATATTGTCATAATATAAGTGAAAGTCTTAAAACTTGTATCTCTTAAGCATTTTAATAGTCATTGAGCATATATATAGATAGACTATGATTCTATGTCTCCATGACATATATAGATGTTTTATGAAATATGTGGATTTATAAGACATAGTGGGTATAAGTGTTTAATCCCTTGCAATTTTTCTCTAACGCAGTTTAGCGTTCAGTGAGAGAACAAAATTTTATGTTATAGTTTAGCATGAAGTTAAAAGAAATTGAGACCTACAAAAGGAACATTGATAAATTTTAGATTATATAGGTATCATTGTAGTTTTTCATACTCTATTTCTCATTCATGTAAATAAGGTAGCATGATTGTATTGGTTTCATGTCATATATGAAATATGCATTTGATATTTTATGGTATTAAAAGTCTTACGAGATTAAGTGATGGACTTTGATCTTTAAATTGAATGTTTTCCATTAACTAATCATTATATTGATCTTCTCAGCCAGTTTTACTGTTTTTTTACTTTTAATATAACTACTGCAGTTAATATTTATCTTAGGGGAGAATGTTGGAATTTTTAAGTTCCTTTTTAGACAATTATTAATTACTATTTTGTAAAATTAAGCCTAAGAAAATCAAATTTGAACCAAATTAAAGATGATAAAAAAGCCCAATAAAGAATTTGGTTAAATGAATTGAATTTTATTGAAAAAAATGAGTCCTTATTAATATGAGTCAATTATTTATTAAGTTTGTGATAGAGAGACTCGATAAGGTTGCTATAAATAGCTACTAAAGTATAATGTTGTTTACTTAAATAAGATTGTACACTGAAATAGGCATATAAAGAAGTTACTAATATAAAAATATACGAGTTTCATCGAATTTGATCAAAAGTTACAATTGGTCAAGGAGCTTGTTCAACTAATCCAACAATTTGTTCTAAGTTAATCGTTAACTTGTTCATCGGGAAATGGACAACAAAACATATAATTTCTTGCATCATCTCCTTTTATACATATTCATGATTAATCATAGGTCAATCGCTAAGGTTTGTGTTGTATATAATATTCTTGTCCACATAATAGTTATATTACGCTATGCAACTTTGACCAATCAAATTCCTGGGACACACCCACCACCGCCACCACCTTGTTAGTAGAAACCGAATGCTAATAGGCCTAAACGGGATAGGCACAAAGAGGAGTTTGAAGTGGGGGAGAGCAGAATTCATAGATGGGTTCAAACTTCTTTTTAATTATTTTAATTTTTTAATGATACGTGTTTACGTGCAAAGTGACAAGCTTATGCGGTTGTCTATGTTAGCACTATTAAATATTAATAAAGGAGTTAATAAGAGATCTACCGGGAAAAAAAGGAGTTAATAAGAGAGCTTTTTTTTTTGCAACAAATTAGAAGATTGAATGATAATAAGCTTGACAATTAGGGTTGGGCCCAACCTGAATAAACCTGACCTTATCCGAGTTGACAGGACTACTGATTAGACCTCAGTCTCAACTTGAGCTTAGGTTTTTCAGGCTTAATCAGGCCCAAGGCCCAATTGAGAGTGACAAAATGACACTATTTATTGAATTTTTTAAAAGTAAATCATTTGTCATCAAAACGACACTATTTTTTGAATTTTTAAAAAATAAATCGAGTCAGGGCTCATCTAACTGAGGCCCAAGCTCGGGCCTCTCCATGGCCCGATTGGGCTGAGTCATCCCTAAATGATATTTTAATAGTTCTAGCCAATATTATAAAATTAATAAAATTCAAATTTTACAATATAATACCTTCAATATTTTGGTACACCTATGCTTTATAAGTTGTGTTAGTGGCACGTGAGTAACCTACTCTCTTGCTTTTCATGTTTCTAAATTTTGTTTGTTTTATTCTTTAGTTCATTTAAATGGTTAAAATATGATGACGATGATGATATATTATATATTGTAGTAGCTGATTATTTCTTTTTTTTTCACTTGAATTTATTTGAAATTTATTTAAACTATATTTGTGCCTCACTTTGTTCATTTTGTTAATCTTTGGTGTGCTAAAAATGATTTAATTACTCATTTAGTTATTTTACTCTTTCACTAATTTTGATTCTTCACATATTAATTGACTTCATTGTTATATGAACAATTATTCTTCAACCAATAAAATAAAAAATCTAAAATTTTTAATTTATTATATTTTAAATAATATAGTTATTAAATTTAAATATATTTTAAGTAATGAATAATTAATTTAATTCATTTTCACTAAAAATAAATACAAATTATAAATTTTTATTTTAGATTCTAAAATATGAATTCCCAATACTTTTTAAGTTTTAACTTTTACGTAGAAGATGAACCAAACTCACTAAACGATTACAGTGTTTAGATAAGAATGCATGCTGTGAATGCTTTCAATTCAGAAGCCCGAAATAGAAAATAGCATGCGGAATTATATTCATGACTCATCAAACTACAGGTCAGACTATTTTGAAAGCCCATGTTGTGTTATATTACAATTCAGAACATCAAATTATTGATGTTCATCTATAAAAACAACTTTTACAAATATAATAGAGTTAAATTCTACAAAATAAAAATAAAATTATTTATATAATTTTAACAATTAATTTATAAAATTATGAAAATTTTAAGTATTTATTTAAATTTTTATAAATTAATCAATATACTTTTTCCTCATATTTTCTCCTTATAAAAGCCTACACCTCTTCCAAATGTTTCTCTTTGAGTAAAATTGTGTATACTTTCTCCTAATGTTCACTAAAAACTAAAGTCATAGCTCATGATCATTAATTCTCATTTAATTGTTAAAAATATAATTTTTAGTTTAATATTTATAACTAAGTCAAACTTTAACTTTTTCGTATGAAACAAATCAGAAATATGGTTTAAACCTATTTGTTCCAATTATATTTTTAGTTTTATGTTTTTGTTTTCAAATTTAGTAAAAAAAAGTTTTTTTTAATTTTTTAATTTATGTTTTTAGTTTTGATTTCCTTCAGTTCTTAAATTTTACGAAAACCACAAAAAGTAATTTTTGTTTTCTGTTTGTAGTTTTTTTTTCATAATTTGATTTACTATCAACTAAATATATATTATTTAATTATTTAATATATTAATTATTAATATGAATTATGAATTATGAATAATTTATTTTACTTAATAATTTATTTAATTTATGTAATTGAATTGAATTAAATTAAATTAATATATTAATAAATATTGATAGTTTATTAATAACTATTAGATAAGAGATTAAAATAAATTTAATTTATTAAAAATAATTTATCTTTAAGTTTTATCTAATATATAATTATCATCAGTACTAAAATATAATTATTTTAACATTTATAGCCAAATATGATTTTTTTTATTTGAAAGAAAAACAAAAACATAAAATATAAAACTAAAACTAAAAATCATAGCAGAAACATAGAAGTGAAACCAAATGGCCGCTTAAATTTTTGCTTAGAATCAAATTAAGAAGTTGTCTTGTAAGGCACTAAAAGATAAAGCAAAAGATCTTCATTTGGTTATGGATAAAGATTTGATAATTGTTATCATGGGAAAACTAAACAAGGAAGAAATGGAAACCAAAGAAGATGATAAAACTACTCTGCTAGGCTTAGAGTTTAAAATCTTCAGGTATATTAAAAAACGAACAATAACTATAAGAATAATCACAGACTTTGCTTAAGTCACTGTGGGAAGTGACGGAGCTAAGTTACACTTCACTTTTAAGTTATGGAATACATACAAATTGAAGGAATTGATAAAAATCATCACCGGTACCATACCAAAAAGTCCAATGGCATAGTGTTTTCTTCCGATCTTCTTTTAGTAACTTGGAATCAGTTCTGACTCCATTGAGGAAGAAATAGAAAATGAACCCAAAAGTAGTAATGAAATCAAGCAAGTATAAATCGTTTCAATGCAAATATGGAATTCTTAAATTCTTGTGAATGGACCAATAAAGATGATCTAGTATGATTCCTCTCTTGAGAAAAAGATATCTTAATTTGAAGCAGTGTGGAGAGCCCTTTACTTCTAGTTTTCGGGCCTTTTCACTTTGGTCTAAATGCATTTAATTCTTTTTAGGCTATTACCAATTGCTCCTTGCATATATTGGTTGAGCTAACCAAACATATGGTATGAAAGACCTTCTAGATTTTCGAAGTCATCAATCTTTGCAAGAGCAGATTCTAAATCTTCAAATTGACCTTTATCCTTTATTAAAAATTCTTCCTCCTCAAAAACCAACTTGACATTCTACACCCTTTTATATCTTCAGAATTCTCCACGATCTTCTACATTCAAATTTTGACTTTTGCAGCTACTGCAACTTCTCTATGTAAAAGCTATTCATCAGGTTCCTGTTGACATCCAACAAAAGTCTTAAATCTAACTCCACTGCGTTGATAGTTGCAACTGATGGAAATGGATCGTCATATATCAACATAGTTTGATTAGCTTCAACAAATAGCAAAATTCCCTTATTGATTTAATCTTGAATTATATTATTAAATTCCCCAGTATGAATTCATTAGGTGACTCCATGTATTGTGGTACTTGCAATAATCCCTTCCTCTGATTTCTTAATTTATGATAATTTCATGCTTTGATAGTGTAAGGTAATAAATTTTTCTGTAATAAAAAATAAAAAATTTCCTCCGTTTTGGAGGTGTCAAAAATGTATTGAATTTGAGTAGTTAGTTTGGTTTAACTTCAAGAGATTTTTGCTTTAGGGAGAGGAGAATATAACTTCCAAAGATATTAGCTTTAGCCACTATCGAATCATATAAATTCTTTTCCATATAATAAGTACCAACTAAAATATTTTCTGATATCCTTCTTCCCTAAGAAGTTCTTCATATTTAGAAACTTTTACTATCATTTCATAGAAATCATGAAATTTCATATGTTGGAATCATTTTTGAAGTTAAATTTCAAGACACCTTTGAACTAATATACTTAGTCTCTGGGAGTGTGGTCTAACATCAATTTCTCATCTTCTTAAATAAGGTGATGAACATGTCTATAATCTTGTCACCTTTCTTAATAACTCTAGGAAATTCAACTATGGTGACTTCAGTTTTAGGTTTAAAATTTTGAGTGTGAAACAATCTCTTCCTTTGAGCCCATGAAAGGATAGAATTCCTATGCATTAAAGCATGCTAGAAGAAGGTCGTGCTTGCTAATGAATTTAGGAACATTTTAAGCTTGAAATTATTAAATATTTCATAGTTAGCCAATTCTCTACTCTAAATGGTGGATTAGCAATGTTTTCAATGGTTGATCGACCATCTTCATAAGAAAATAAATTAAATTCATAAATTCTATTACCATAGGGATAAATATTCTTATAGTCAATATGCTCTGGATAAGGGTTATAGAATTTTAGAGAAATAAGGTCCTTTAAACTAGGCCCATACAATTCTTGAGTTAACTTCTCTAATAACTTCCATATGAACTTACAGTCCAACTTATAGAGGGGCAATAACATGATTGTAATTTATAGTTATAAGGTTGCCCCCTAAATTTTAATATGGTCAATTAGCTTCGCTTTCAAATCAAATCTTTATCTCAAAAGCTTGGAGACTGACTACCTATAGACCGTTTCCAAAATTTAATGTGCATAGGGCAATAGGAGTGTCCTCTCTTTTGAAAGGAGGAACGTACCTTCATCCATAAAAGGAGAAGGTAGTGGATGACTACACTTGTCAACTTCTATCGCATTTGGTGAAGGATGCCTCTTGACCTTAAGAGATTTGCCTTGTTAGAGAAGGAGAATTTTTCGTAACGATGATGAGGCATTTAAATTCTTAATCAAATTGTTGGTTACTCATACAATTATCCTGGAATTCGAGTATGTCAGGGAAGAATTCTCCCAAAATTTGCACCTAACTTCTTATCGACAATATATGGGCTTTGGAAAACTTAAAAAATAAAATTCTAAGCTACCAAAATACTAAAAAGTATTTAAATAAGATTTGAACCAAAAGATGATTTGGTTTAGGCAAAGGAAAACTTCAAGCTACAAAGAAAATTTTAGATAATAATAGGGATGAGTACACAGTGCAAAGAAAATTTGAAATAATAATGAGTTAGTTTTGTTAGAGTGGTTTAATTGTCTATGTGGATATTTATGCATCAATTTGGAGGTCTTTTTTGTGATGTGATATTGGTGAATTTATATAATCCACTCAACTTTAACTACCTCAAGTAATTTTTCTATAACTACTCAACTTTTAACTCAATTCCCATCATGACCGAATTCTAGCTAAGTGACTACCACATTTTACTCTCCTAACTTCAACAACTTCAAGTAATTTTCCTATAACTACTAAACTTGAATACGTCTTCTCATGGTCATATCCTGACTAACTGCCTATATGCATTATTGTTTTTAAAGCACAAGAAAATTATGTATCAACTATCTAGACGTCTTGAATCTAAGACTTCTTAATTGTCTCATATCTACAAATTCTCTAGTCACATGATTTTTAAGACTTCTAGTATTTTGACTTTTTCACTCTTGGGCCAAATGGACTTAATTCTTTTAAAGCTATCAACAATCATATAAGAACAAATCACCTGAATTTGGAATCATAAATCATATAATTCATTATTTGTAAATTTGAAGCAGCTAATTACTATACCAAGCTACTTTTAGTGAAGTCTTCAATAGAACCATTCTACGATCTCATATTTCTTAGAAAGAAAAAAGCTTGAGCCTAATTCAATTGATTGGGCATTTTCAACTCTTTTGCTCTACGGTGTCTCTTTATCACTAAAAACTTTTTGCTTTGGTAGAAAGACGGACAATAGGTCCATGGCGGTGAATTTATTATGATATCTCGACATGAATATGATGGCTTAAAGTAAATTAGTGTCTATTTTAACTTTTCTTGACTTGCATGCATGTGTCTAATATGAGCTTATACATTATTTATATGTACAATACATGTGTGACAAGAGACTTTAGTCTCTATAAATGACTTTAACTTTTTGTTTTGCCCACCCATCAATCGAATTAAGATAGGCCCACAATTTCAAGGCAGATCAGATATCCATGAATCCATCACTTCACTTTTTCTGAGTTATTTTAACATCTTAGATGATAATGGAAAAGGACGGTGGGTCATCCACTCCATGCTTTTACTTTTGGAAGGATTAATAAGTATCCACAATAGCTCCTTCTTTATTAGTAACCGAGATGATCAAAATTATTTATTAAAAGTTGAAGTGTTCCATCGGTTGCTTTAGAGTTGTTGGATCCTACGCCATGAATGAGTCTTGTAGTTAATGCAAGGCCACCTGACGTTCCTTCAAATCTACATAATAGACTTTATTCCACTTCTGATAAGCTATTAACTACAGTCTACGATTGATTAATGGTTGTAGTTTTATCCTCTTTTTATTTATGTATATGCACTTTTTATAAAGCATTTAGGTGATTATTTATCCTTGGACAAATCAATAATGCAAATTCATGTAAAAGAAGAAAGTAATTAACTGTTGAATAATATTAATAAGAAATGAAACAAGTTGGTTGGGTTTGAAAATTTTGTCTTCTTGGGTTCGTGTGCTAGCATAGCATTCATAACATCTGATATCAAAAGCTTTACATCTTCCTAACAAGAGAACGGCCACCCCAAATTCCTACAGTAACACACTTACAGGTTTATCTGGCGTGAAAGGGACTAGACAGTGATTGACATTATTACCAGCGAACAATCTGAATGATGACATAAGAAGAGATAAACAAAACAAGAACTTACTGGACCCAAGTAAAAAAAAAAAAACAACGGATCTATTCATTCATTGTCACTTCCAACAATTTACATCAACAAAAGGATTCGAGTCAACTTTACCTCAAAACCAAATGTCCAAGTAATCATGAAACTTATTTTCGGTGGCCTCTTTTCCTCGCTGTACCATCCATCATCATCTTCAAAACCAGCCCCTTGCTTGTAAGCATTACTTCGTAAATGCGTTGAACCATTAACACTTTGGTAAATGAATCATAGATAAAAATTAGGTACTGATAAAATCATTATTTTATAATATTAGATATCAATAAAGTAATGACATCATTTAATTATATTAAACATTTACTTTTCTATAATATTTAATACTTACATTTTGACCAATTTTAAATAATGCTAAAAGTAATCCAATGCACTTTCAATAATAATTTCAAATATATTTAATAAATAAAATGATATTGTAATAAAATAAAATAAAAAAATAAAATGATATTGTAATAAACATTTTTTTAATTTGGTTTTGATCCTTTCCTACTTGGATAAAAACTCGTGATTATTAATAATCATTTGAACTCATAAATTATATATTAATTAGAAGTTAAATTTTGTCCTCTTAAAGGTTAGAGAATGGCTGAAAGTTAGAGAGACAAAAACGTAGCTCACTTGGGTGAATAAAACATCATTTTGCATCCCTACGCATAAATTGTCGAATCAACTTGATTTTTTGGACTACAAATACTGAAGACATCAAACTACAATTTGGGCATTCGAGTTGTTTGTTTCAAGTTCCACATAATTGACATTGTGTTGTGTATGCGAATCGGAGAAATTCTACGCTTCATTCCTCTTTGTCATTTTAAGTTTACTCTCTTTGATACTAAAATTGGTTGTGTTTACACCTTATATTTGTGAAAACTGAAGCCTTACTATTGTTAAAATAATTAAATTATTTTGGATAGATACTTTCCTTTTTTTCGTGAAAAAGCTTTTAGTAACATTTTTAGTTATTTTTATTAAGTGATTTGAGCTGTCTTAAACTTTTGATAAGACAAACACACGCAAAAAATGGGTGAATTGTGTGTGAAAAGAAATTTAAGTTACTTTCAAATCGATAAGATCCTGCTTGAACAAAATAAATTTATAAATAGAAGGGTCCTATAAACTTTCGAAAGGATTTGTTTAAAGTTGAAAAAGATAGGAGTTTGTTAATTTGAAAGGAGCCTATTAACGTTCAAATAGAAAGAGCCAATTAATTGAAAAGAGCCCGCTAACATTCAAAATGATAGGAGCCTGTTATTCAACAGAAGATTGCTAACTTTTGAAAGAAACCTCTTATGATATAGAAACAGAAGGAGTCTATTGTAAAACTGAAGAAGCCTCTTGAAAATACAAACTTATAATGCGAAAATTTAAAAGTTAGGGAGAAAGAGAAAATGACACGATAGATTTATACTGGTTCGGCTTATAACGAAGCCTACGTCTAGTCCTCAAGTATCCAACTTAAGTATTTCATTATAAAAGCCAAGTAATAATTTGACGAATCTCTTCAAGCTCACAAATGTATATTTTTTAATATTCTTCAATCTTCCACAGTAGTAGTATTTGTTAGCCTCTACAAGCTCTCAATAAGAAGTGCATGAAGGATTTAACAGTTTCTCTTAATAGAGTGATATCACTTTCTAAAGCACAAAGAGTTTGATATAACTTTCAAGAATATTGATATTCTAAGATATTTTGCGAGTCTCGTATCTTTCGCAAATGTAGTAGCTCTTCTTTAAGTAAATATTTTCTTCAACTAGTTGTTGCTTAATCTTCGATATTATCTCTGCTAAAATCTTAGATATTCAAACGTTCTGTCTAGACTTTCGGAGTTGATTATTCAAATTAGTAAGATCCTTCCGAATGTCATGGAACCATTTATAAAAATGTAAGTTTATAAGAAAGGTGCCTACAAGAAAGAAAGCAATTATTCCATAATTTTATTTCCTTTTAAGAATTATACCGTTGCCTATATAAGGAAATAAATTCAGTTTGAATTCTAAAATATTATATAGTTAGCATCAAAATCGTTAATCATAAACCTTGAGCTAACAATCTCTCCCTTTTTTATGATGACCAAAAAATAGATATATTTTCAAAATTCAAATAATAACAAAGGATTTCAAAAGATACCTGTAAACTTTACTTGCAGTAATGATTAGAATGAGACCGACTTCTAAGAACATTTCAGCAGAATATATCAACAATAACAAATTTATCATCAAGGCAATATTGAAAATATATCACAGATTCATAGTAAGATGCATATAAATAGTATATAATTAATTATTCTCCCACTTTGTCATTATCAAAAATAGAGAGAAGATGTCTAAGGCAACAAACAATATCATAAGTATGTAAGAATAGTCCAAGCAAGAATAGCAACTTAGTTATTGAAGAGATTTGGAAATTTTCCTAAGTAAAATCTGTATGTCAAGAAGCTGAAATGATGCCATGAAAAGCTTTATTGTTAGGACACGTGTACCCTATTCTATTAAACTGAGAGGATTCTTCTATAAAAAAACGAGGGGCCTTCTAAACTAGAAGGAGCTTACTAAATGTTCAAGCTAGAAGGAGCCTGCCAAAATGAAATAACATAAAATCATTATACAGAAATAATATCTGATAGTCTGCACATATCAAGTTCTTTTCTTAACACATAAAATCTGTCTTTAGAGTGTGGCTTAGTGAAAATATCAGATACTTGATTTTCAATATTAGCATGCAAACGATCAATGATTCCTTCTAAAACATGATTTCTAAGAAAATGATACTTTATTTCTATATGTTTAGTCCTAGAATGATGCATAGGTTTTTTTTGAAAGATTTATTGCACTAGTATTATCACACAATATAGTCATATGACTAAAGTTCAGAGAGAAATCTTGGAGTTAATGCTTCATCCATAATATTTGAGCACAACAGCTGGCTGCTGCTACGTATTCTGCTTCAGTTGTCGAAAGTGTTGTGCAAATTTGTTTTTTGCAAGACTAAGAAACTAGGCTTTCTCCAAGAAATTGACAGTAACCACTTGTACTTTTCTTATCAACTTTATCACTTGCATAATCTGCATCACAATAGTCAACTATGTTAAAAGAATCAATTTTTGGATATCATTATCCAAAGTCCATAGTTCCGTGAAGATATCAAAAGATCCTTTTGACTATCTTTTGGATTTGACTGAAAACATGAGCAAAGGCACAAACTAAGCATAATATATGGTCTTAAGCTAGTAAGATATAGTAGTGACCCAATCATTCCTCTATACTTTGTCTCATCCGTAGCCTTGCCTTTTTCATCCTTATCAAGTTTAGTTCTAGTGTACATAGAAGTACCCATAGGTTTGACATTTTCGAAGTGGTACTTCTTGATGAGAAGTACCAATAGGTTTGACATTTTTGAAGTGGTACTTCTTGATAAGTTCCTTTGTGTATTTATCTTGGCTAATGAAGATCTCTTTTTCTGTTTATCTCATTTGTAGTCTGAGAAAGAAAGATAATTATCCTATCATGCTTATTTCAAACTCCCCTTATAGGAATGCTGAGAATTCTTCACAGAAAGATTGATTAATAGCACCAAATATTATGTCATCAATATATATTTGCACTATGAGTAAATCATTCTCCTTTTGCTTAATAAATAAGGTTTTCTCTACCTTTCCTCTCGCGAAGTTATTCTCAAGCACAAAGTTAGTTAACCTCTCATACTATGCTAGAGGGGCCTATTTTAGACCATACAGGGCTTTAGTCGTCACGTAGTTAGGATGGATTTCATTTTCAAAGCTAGGAGGTTGCTTAAAAAACACTTCATTGTTAATATACCCATTTAAGAAGGAGCTTTTTGACATCCATTTGGAACAATTTGAAGTTTCTATAAAAAGCGAAGGCTAGCAAAATTCTAATCGATTCCATTCTTGCAATAGGTGTATAAGCTTTATCAAAATCAATATCTTCCTGTTGATTATAACCTTGAGCTACAAGTCTAGCTTTGTTTCTTACCACCTTACCATTTTCGTCAAATTTGTTTTGAAATACCCAAATGAAAGGAAAAAAAATCTTGATTTGGACTGAATCTGAAAATTTTAGAACTCTCCAATGCCTTCTAAATCTTCCTTGGTTAATCCCAATTTGATAAGATGGAGGCTAATCCTTTTTTAGAGTCTCTATGTCCTTTTATAGTAAATGTAGGTCTTAGGGTTAATTTTAGGGCTTACGCAGGTCATTTTGTTCTAAAAACGCCCCCAACATGAAAATAGATGGAAAATCCTATGTTTAGCAAGTGTCTACCCTAGAGAAAAAACCTTCTGTCACGATCATGACATTGGGTAAGAGCCTTTTGTCATAACTATGACACTGTATGCACGATCATGACTCGGCCTTATAGCTCGTGCACGTTCCAGCTTCCTTCATTTTTCACTTATCTAGTTTCATTCACTAACAAATACATCAAAGCACCTCAATAACACAAGATTAGGATCCAAAATCATGCTCTAAACTACATAACACTTAAAACACAAACAAACTATCACATTAAGATAATTATAAGCCTAAACATGTAATAATCATCTAATAAACACCTATAAACACACTAAAATACCTATCAAAACATAATATAAACTACACCTATCAGTAAGCTCATCTATCACTACTGTAAATAAGAAGGGGTTTGATAAGGAGCTTCGGTGTAGCCTAATATTGATAGAGAAATGCTCTATATCTCCTCCTAACATCCTGTTGGATCGCGTATGGCCCGAGTATTCACAATACGCTGCGGAAGAGACCATAACACAACACGATGTATAACCGAAA
>JAOQMS010000009.1:2360993-2372380 GCA_027563885.1 Erythroxylum longipes | reverse complement strand
ATTAATAAACTACAACTACAACTAAAATTAATTATATATTTTATAATAAATATTCATTAGTTATATATTATGTTCTAAGCTAAAAGTCCATCAAAATTTATGCACAAGTTACTATTTTGAGGGAAATATAATTAATATCACAAGGATATTATAAGAAGAAAAATAGTTTGACATAATTCACTTTTTAATGTACTTTAGATCATGATCACTGATAGATGCAAATTTGAATATAATTACACAGTCATATTTAATGTATTTTGCTTGATAATTTATAGTTTTGTTATATATTTAGTACTTAATTCTCTCCAAGTGCGTTCATAGGTGAAAGTTGTCTTCATAACCTAAAAGGAGACAAATTTGGATGATGTCGTGACATAATACAAAGATTTGAAGCAACTTAGAGATGCATGGTCGTGTATGTAGTTGTGTAAGTATTGAGAATGTGTAAAGTCACAATTTTAGGGATTTTTAGAACTACACGATCACCTACACGATGTTATAAGTGACTGTGTATATTCTAGTAATCCTATATTTCACTATAAAAGGACGTGAATGAAGGCAAATAAGAGAGAGCTGACTTTTGTAGTAGATTTCAGACATAAGAAACTCAGAGATGTGATGATTTTGATCTAGCATCGAAAGAGATCCAATATAAGGCTACGTTAATTCCAAACTTGTAAGAAGATTCGATAGAATAAAAAGAGAAATTTAAAACTATGAACTCGTTATTTTTTATTAGTTTTTCTACATGTTTATATTTGATTTTATTTTTTTACATTTTTAGTGTCTAGGTGGGATGAACCCGAGATTGTAATACTATATATCTTTATCTTTTATTCGATGTAATTGAATGTGATTCAATTATGTGTTTTATTGTGTTCTAATATATTTGGAATATTAGTGCATGATTTGATTTCGTATACTTGACATTAAGAATCCTTTACATGAATAGATTTATCATAATTGAAAGGAGTTGATTGTAAATATAGAGATAGATAGATATAAATCTTCTAGATTAAAATCAAACTTAATAACAGAATTCATAAATCGACAATGCAATCCTAAGGGTTTTAATTAGAAAGATTTCTGTTAATCAATCAATGAATTAGTTGTTCGTAGTTTCGAGAGAGTTACCAACATAAGATATGAATTTTCATAGTCTAATAATCAATAAAATAATTACCTGATAAAAGGTTAATTATTTAACAAATTTTAGGGGGATTCATCCCCTATATACTAATCTTTGATATTTATTTTTTAAGTAATTTCCTTTGTCTTTTATGTTCATTATTGTTTTCAATTTTAGTTTATTTGTTTAAATTTTATTTTTTATTAAAAATTAAACATCCAATTAGTAGGCTAGAAAATAAAAAAGGTAATTATTAATACTTACTATTTTTGTGACATTGACTCATACTTTACCTATGCTAACTACAAATACGGAGTACACTTATGGTTAATTTAATATTGATATAACATAAAAATATCAATCAATCACATTAAGATCTCGTGTAATTTGACATATTTTCATCTTAATACTAATGTTTCATGAAATTGTTTGTTTGTGATACAATTCCTCTGTTATAGTGTATTAGTTTCTTATCATCTCTTTCTAATCCAAAATTACGTATTATTAAAATTTTAAAGTTTTCATATGAAATTGTTTTGAATCTATGAAGGGTCGAAAAACTAACGAAATATGATGAAAGGAATTGCATGATAACTACCAAAAAGATAAAAATGGTAGTTTTTGAAATATAAAAATTAAAATAAAAGACGGTCAAATGATATTGATTCAATATTTTTAACCTTAAAATTTTTTTTGAAAATAATAACCTTAATATTTATGTTCCGTTTGATTATACTATAGTTTTTAATTTTTAAATTTTGTTTTCAAACTCAACAAAAAATATGTTTTGAATTTTGTTTTTGGTTTTTAATTTCTTCCTATTTTTATAACTTATAAAAATAATAAAAGTTAAGTTTTATTTTTTATTTTATTTTTATCATTATATCTGTTACCATAAACTAAATATATACTATGTAATTATTTAATATCAATTACTAATGATAATTATGATTAATGTTATCTAATTATTCAATTTATTCAATTTTATAATTTACTTAAATTATTGAAAATTGAAATAAATATCTTCAAATAAAATAATTATTTAATTAATATATTTTAAGTAAAAATATAATGGATTTGTATTCATATATTTTCTAACAGATATTTTATAATAGATTAAAATAAAAATATTTACTTAATTAATTTATAAATTTAATTTATTTCTGGTTCTTATTTTCAAAAATGTAATAACATTGATATTAATAATTTAAATATTATTTTTAAAAAAATAAAAATAAAATCAATAAACGAAAATCAGAAATTACAATAAATAAAAGATAGAATCAATAATCTTGAGATATATATATTTTAGGTAATTAATATCATCAATGTCGTAGAATATGGCAAAAATCATCAATTGAGAATTATAGTTATTCGTATTCTGGATGATAATAAGCACTTGCACTAAATAAAGCGTGGTTTGGATCGATCGCCAATAATTGCAGGTACCCATAAAGTAAGCATGCCTCTCCATTACGATCCAGTCACACATATCCACGCGGGTGAAGATATTTTGTGAAGCCATTGGTTTCTCATCTCAGTCCTCGTACATCCAAATACAATGTTTGTTATGATTGAGCAGAGCCTTATTCTCAAATACATGCGATTGAAAAAGTCTTTCCTTTTTCCTGGTCGATCAGACATTATCCATCAAACTTTTGCAGGTGTATGAAACTCCTTCCAATGCAACTTGCAAGAGGCGTGTGGGATAAGAGTGCTTGGAGTTGTATGGATGTGGAGTTGGAATGATTGCTATGGCGTATTGATTCACTGTGTATGTATGTGTTCATGTTCATACTTGCTTGGTCTGTGGAGGCAGAAAAGGCTACTGACATGACTATTTAAGTTGAGCAACTCTGGTCCACTAATCTGGACTTCATATATTAATAATGCAATGACGAATAACTTGGCTTTCAAGGCTAGGTTGGGAAGAGAACTATATATAATGCTGACTCAAGACATTTGAAATAATTCTCTCAGTGTAGTTGCTTACGCCAAATCCAAATCCCCAGATGTTGGATCGCAATCAATCGTCAGATTTTATTACAATAAAGGGTAACAGAACAGTAGGTGCTGTGTTTTTTTAACAAAAGCACGCTTCTTGTGTTGACGTTAACGTGTCTCATCGATCATGACGCTTCCAGTCCAACTCTAAGTCTGCGACTTTCTCGCTTGCCAGACAATAATGTTACTGCAACTGCATTGCAATATCTCCCTCCCCATCTCAAACACGCAAGCAACTTGGGCTACTTTCTTGTTCATGCAATTATTTGGTTGCTTGGATGGATAGTGGCACGTAACCTGTGTTTTGTTTAGAATATGGTGAACTTTAAGGTATAAGTGACGGCCAATGCCCTTTTTCAATAAAAACATTTTGTATACAATACACGTGACCTATTACAAGTTTCTATCATCGTGGAAATTGATATTTCTCACATCTTTGTACGCTTTATTTAGCAGATGCTCTCTCTCTCTCTCTCTCTGCATAATTGTGAATTTGACACTTCTTATTGACGTTTTACATGTGGGGCACTTGTTGTTTTGGACTGGTCGCGTCTGCTTTCTTTAATTCTTCTTTGCGGGTTGTAATATCAATGGGCCTGTTGTTGGGACTCCGCGGCAATTCATTTTTAAATTGCTTCTTTTTGGTGAAATTGAGAACTCCAATTTTTATTTTCATACTTTTTTGTTATATTTAATTTATATGTTATTAATTTCACAATTTAAACTTCTATTTTAATTGTTTTTATTAAACGAATGATTTATTAACATTGTTAAAACGTACTTTAATTTGTTTTTAGCCTCTTAATTACATTTTGTCTTAGTTAGATTTGATTTGATTTTAATTTTTCAGAAATATGTTTAATTTTGTGTTTGCAGGGAGCTATGTTTGTAAATAAAACGTGAACATAAAAAAAAATTAAATTTGGTGGTTATAATATGAAAATTAGCGAAGATTTGGACTGAAACTCAAAAAGAAAGTGATAGAGGACGAATGCAAAGTAAAGTAGGACTGATTTGTGAATAAAGAAAATAAGGAGGCTGCTGAATACTGAATGCTGAGTAAATAAAACAAGGAATACTAAACGACAAGGCTGTCCATGAAAGAGAGAGGATAAAACGGCATGGGTCAAAAGATTCAAGATGGAAAGGCGAGATCCCTGAATAGAAGAAGAGACAAATTTAAGATGACAAAGGAAGAAGGCGTTCCTCCAAAGGAACTATTATCTAACCAAAACGTAAAAAATTATACGAGAAACGACGATGAAAGAGAATGAGCATGGACCGACAATGCGACATAGCCTAGGGTATGAAGTGCGAACGCAACAGAGCGGTTGCACAAAACAAATGGGAAGTGGCAAAAGCAAGAAAACTCAAAACGCTAGGTTGAGAACATGAAACGCTGAGAATAAGCAAAACGACAATTATCAAGAAATAGCAAACCCAAAACGGAGGAGAGTGGATGAAAAAACTGCGATAAAAGACACAGAGGGACTGTTAAGAAGAAACAGACCAATGAAACGACGATATTAAGAACGTAAAACGCAAAAATAGAAACAAGGAGAAAAAAATAAAAACGTGCAAGGAATAATCTGTGACCGTTGTATCAAGCTTCATCTGTTGATGTCACGTGCATACTTAAGATGTTTCACTGTTGTAGTCGTTTGAGCCAACTCTTGTTTCTAATAATTATAAGAGTTATAAGTTCCCATAATTCGGCAAAGATTGATTTTTAATAGGTAGCGCATAATTAAGCCTTTTCTTGAATATTGTAAGAATTAATAAAAATTATGACAAAAAGATAAACCACCTTAATAGTGTAAGAAACCCTTATTTTTTTTTTCATAAATTTAAAATATTGAAAAAATTATCATAAAATTTCAAATTTTAGAAAAATTTATTTTCTTAAATTTTAATTAAAAATAACAATTAAATACATATAATTCTTAAATTAGACATGAATCAACTAATTTCAACTTAAATTAATAACTAGGCATGAATCAACTAATTTCAACTTAAATTAATAATTTAAAAAAATTTAACACCTAGTCTAAGAATTACGTGCACTTCATTATTATTTTTAATTATTAGTTTGAGTTAAATTTAATTAGTTCGGTTCACTTCAAGAGTAGGTTGAATCATCATATAAACATCATTTAATTACTATCGTGTATTTTGTCGTTATTTTTAACCCAAATTTAAGAGTTTTGCTAAATATGTTTACCGATCAAAATATTTACCATACTTATAAATACAAGATAGTTATGGTGTTATTTCTTCTCTAAGAAAAGATTTTGTAACTGAGTATTATCTACCATATTTATAAATATTAAAAATTTTGATCAACCTGAAAATGTTTATCCCATTTAGTGACATATTAGCTGATATTTGGGCACATATGAGTGTAACACTATCATTTCTACCTTTCCCAATTGGCTCTTTGAAACAATGATGGGCCGACTTTTAAGCCAAATGACATGACTATCCATTGATACTAGGCATTAGGAATGTAGAATGTTATTTTATACTGATCCTTTGGGTCAATTCCACCTTTTAGCATAGCTTTGAAGAACTTATGCTGCTCATATAAGTTATTCAATGTCACCAAAGCTAATTGATAGATTTCAGACATATTCTTGTGAAGAGAATTGATTGTTCTTTGTAATTTAAGGCAGGAAATGGCCTGTGGTACTTTTCTAGGAGCAACTAGAGCTTGACATATAGTCATGTGATTACTGGCCTTTTGGTCTTTAGCTTGAAATAAGATTGTTGCATCATGTAGATAGGGTCGTCATCTTCCTCTTCAATCTTCCTAGTCTTGACGTACTTATTGGGATGAATATTGATTGCCAAGTAGAAAAATTACAAATTTTGCCAAAAGAGATTCGTTACAAACAAGATTTTCGAGAGTACATTGAAGATCACAATATGTTCAAACTATAAGAAATTGCTTCTAGATATGAGGATATTAGAGATCACCTTTTACATACTTGAAATGAGTTCATGTAAAAATAGAAACTTTCAAGAATTTATAAAAAATTGAAATTTCACAAAAAATTAAATCGAACAATTGATACTAATCCTTTAATTTTATAGAACTAAAATTTGAATCTATAAAATATCTAGAATGCTATGAATAATTTTTTAAATATTTTTTAATATAATTTGACTATAAAAATAAGGATGAAAAGCATTCTCAAAATTTGAATAAATTAAGTGAAAAAATCAAAACCAACATCTTGAAAGAAAAGACTTATATTTTGTTCATAGTAAAAAGTTTAGAGGTCCTAAAATAAATAAAACACTAAACAACTTATTAAAGTTAGTCATCAAGGAAAAACATAAAAACTATTATCTAAATTTGTGTCTAGTTTAATTTGCCCTAAGAGGAACTTACTGGTCAATCAATCAACTAGTTAATCAATTGAGCAAGAGATGACTAGTTTATTTGGTTGACCGAATGAGAGATGTTCAATTGATATATGCAACCATATTAAAGAGTGAGTTATCTCATTAATAATTCCAACATTCATTCTTCGTAGGTATCTCCAACTTTTATTTACATGCAATTAAAAATAATTTGTCCTTCTTAAGGATCTAACAAGTTTTATAAAATTGACTTAGAATTTTTTAACTTCATAAAAACATGTAAGCTCTAAGTTATGCTTCGTAGTGCTTCCTTTATCTTCTTAATCATTGCTCTAGTAATTGGACTCATATTTATGCAAAGAGGGTCTCTTACTTAGCTAATCATGCTCACATAATCCCTCTTCTTCTAAAAAAGTTTTGACCTTGAATTAATACCTAGATTATATATGACACACCTCCTTTATTTGTTGGTCTTTATAGGATATTCGTCATTGTTAAACCAAACAAGTTTAAACTCATGATTTTAATTATATAATAAAATAAGGAAGTACTAATTAACTTGTTTAAATGTTGGCATGTAAAGTTGGGGAGCAAAATGGTGCAAGATAAAGGTCATAAAAATCTTTGGAGTGCTTGAAGATTGAGTTGGATAATTAAGTCTTAGAGAAGATGGTTTTAGATTTGGATTCTATTGTTGGAGATTTTCAATTAGGGATTCAATGTAACACCCTCCTACCCCCCTAAAAGGATAGGATATGCGAATGCTACCCACATACATACAGAACTTACACATGTCAAACACAATCCCTTATATGCATTTCTGAAACTCAAGCAACACATATTATGATCCATTTAGAACTTTTGTAGAATCAAAACATATCAAACATATTGTTGTAAAATCCCAAAACATGTCATACATACAAAAGTCAACTCATATTAAGGTTATTACGAACCAATAAACAAAACACAAATTACAAAGTCTCTTTATAATGAAATACAATTTAAATCAAACACAAATATACATTTTTCCAGAAACAAAAACACTAGCTACTTTGGTCACTACGGTTGTCCTTGTCTCAATATTTAAACTCTTCTATTTGAACCTACACGGGGCAAATCCATCGTGCTAAGCATATAGCTTAGTAAATAATAACTAATCTATATATAAAGTGATAACTCATAATACTGAATCATGTAATAGCATAAGCATGCATTAACATATTGGTTTAATAATAAAAAAGAAATAATGCATTTTATAACAGATTTTATAGTTAACATAGCTGAATATCAAAAGAGGGTATAAACCCTTTAAGATCAGAATACAATTTTGTTTATGTTAGAATCAAACATATATCAGAACGCTAAATCAGATGAATGCTAAGCCATTTACAGAAGCGGGTAACGAGACTCATATAGGAGAGACCGAAGTCTTGACACCGAAGTGTCATAGGAGAGATGAAGTCTCTACACCAAAGTGTCAGAGGAGCAGCTGCAGACCCTTCTAGGCATGCCTATTTACCCACAACCAGGACTCAATAGTTTTAAAACAAAACAAAGTCATTTTAGACATTTCATGTGCAAAGCAAGTAGTCAATCATATTCACATGCAAGTAGCACTTCTAATGACATAAACATGTCAAATGCCTCGGACAATCATTGTCCGTAATTCCAACACAATCAGCATAAATTAAATTCAACAAGCAGAATAAAGTAATGTGTGACCATATAAAATTGCTCACAAAAGCTTCCTTATTGCTTATTGCCTCGAAGTCCCGGCAATATTTGGAAGTGGTCGCTCTATGCATTCCTCTATAACATTTAACACATATATAAATCACTATTGTGCATTATTAAGCATTCATTTATGTATACTAAATATGTATGATGCATGTTCATGACAAATTCTCGGCTATGTTTCCTTACTAAACTGATGAAAACATTAATTGTACTTCAAAGGTTCCAAAATTCATACACTCATTCATTATTCACACACTCATTCACTATTCCAGCTTTTACTAAAAGAATCCCATTTGGGTCAACTTTGTATAAGCAATAAGATCAAGAAAATGACGTATTTCTGTAATACTTTCTTCTAGAAAATTGTTCCTTTGTGTCTTAAGTTTCTAATGACACTAAAATCATGTAGTTTGGTTTAGTATTCTGTAAGTTATACCCAAAATACAGTATACTATTCCCAAACAATAACAGAATCCTAATTTCAAGTTTAGGTCAAATTTCATCATCCTTTGGGACAGAATTAAAATTACATTCCTTAATGAAAGTTGTAGGAATATGAGTGCAGTTTAATACACTATGAAAATCATCCCATTTGGATAGATACAAGTCAAGTTATAGCCCAAAAACTGACGACTATTAAGTGAAATCCGTCTAGTGAAACTAGTACAATTCATTCACATCTTACACTATCAACACTCTTACTCCAACATTTATCCTTTTTACCATAATTCCACATTATTCATGCCTCAACTACATATCCATTTCATATCCAGAACTCAATGCATCAACAAATCAATACACATTCTATCAAATCAAGCATCAAATACTTCATAGGATAACATACAATCAAGATTAGTATTCCCATACCTGCTTTAACACAATTTCCTCCTTCAATGAGCAAGCCACTCTAGCCTTTCAAGAAGAAATTACAAATCCAATATTAAGAAGACCAAGAGACAGCAACACAGAACAATGGAAGGATCTAGCTTCCTTAATGCAGTATCATGCAATTTCGTCAAGTGAAGAAGATGACACAAAAATGCAAGCAAAAAATCCAGGAGGTGTGAGTGAGAGAGGGAGTTTCGGTGGTGTGAGAATAAGTTGAAAAAGAACTCAGCAAAACAGAACACCCCAGTAGAAAACTTGTCTTCTCTCTAATGCTAGGTGTCACCAAATGGTAACAACATTTGTCTTCTTGCATGTTCTACACTTGTCCCAATTAGGAGCTGCCATTTGTCACCAAGAAATTTTCCCAGTATTAACCATCAATAAACTGTATTGATTTAGGTTGAATTTGACAAATTTGTCTTCATGAAAGTTGTAGCTTATCCTCGCTTTCCAATGGTATAAAGTTTGTAATTTTTGGACATCGGAATCAAAATATATGACACTTATAAGTTTAAGTGTCACACTTAGATGTCACCAAGCAATTAACCATGTATAAACCATAAAATGCATTGATTTAGGCCGAATTTGACAAAGTTGTCATAATAAAAGTTGTATCTTATCTCTTGGCTTTCTAAAGGTATAAAGTTTGTAATTTTTGGACTTGGAATCAAAAGATATGGCACTTACAAGTTGGAGTGTCATATTGGTTTGCAAACAAACACTAGATGTCACTCTAGATGTCACAATTGGTCATGCAAAAAATTCACTTCAAGCTTGGATTTTTAAGAACTTTCAAGCCTTCTTTTCAATTAATCATCACCTAAACCTTGTGTAATGTATCCATGACATATATTCCGAAACCTGGGCCCAACATTAATACCTTAAGTCTCTAATGAAGACAATAAATTCCAATTCTTTAAGTATGATTCCTTAAGCCATAATTTAAGACATATGCAATACTTGTTCAATGAAACATTCCAACTAGGGTACAATTTGAGGCCTTATAATTTTCTCCCCGTTAAAAGAATTTTGTCCTCGAAATTCATACCTAATCAAAATAGTTGAGAATACTGAGCCCTTATGGTCTTTTCTGGTTCCTATGTTGCTTCCTCAAGTCCATGATGTTTCCAGAGTACTTCAACCAACAGTATTTGCTTGTTCCTAAGTTGTCTGACTTCTCTGGCTAATATAGAAACAAGCCCTTCTTCATAAGACAAATCCGGTTGTACTTGAATTTCTTGCACAGGAATCTTATGTGTGTCATCAGACCGATATCTTCTCAACATATAAACATGAAACACATAATGTAATTTGGCCAATTCTCTAGAAAGAGCTAATTGATAAGCTACTGGTCCAACTCTCTTCATAATCTTATAAGGACCAATATAACGTGGATTGATACCTGTCTTCCCAAACTGAAGTATGTGTTTCTAAGGCGATACTTTCAAAAATACCTTATCATTACCTGATACTCAATATCTCTTCTTTTTAATTCAGCATAGGACTTTTGTCTATAATTGGTAGCTTTTAATCTTTTTTAGATAACTTGAACTTTTTCTTCAGTATCTTTCACAATTTCAGGCCCGATAATATTGTTTTCACTCAATTCGGTCCAACATACAGGAGTTCTATACTTCCTACCATACAACGCTTCATAAGGTGCCATGCCAATGCTCGTCTGATAATTATTGTTGTAAGCAAACTCCATCAGAGTCAGATAATTATCCCAACTCCCAGAAAACTCTAACATACAACCCCGCAACATATCTTCTAATATTTGTATAACTCATTCAGATTTTCCATTTGTTTGGGGATGGAAAGTAGTACTAAACTTAACTTGAGTACCCAATGCTTTCTGTAAACTTTTCCAAAATCTCGAAGTAAATCGAGGATCATAATAAAAAATGATCGACAATGGTATTCCATGCAATCTCATTATCTCACTCACATATAAATCTTCGAGTTTATCCAAAGAATAGTCAGGACGAACAGGCAGAAAATGAGCGCATTTGGTAAATTTATCCGCAATCATCCATACCGCATCATGCTTCCTGTCGGCCCCCTGAAATTTTTTCCATTAACTTAAGCATGATAGCTTATAGAAAAAATGCATGAGAAGAAATTGGGGGAATTTTCAGAATATAGCTTAAGAACCAAGGGTAAAGTGGACTTTTGAGAGAGGTATAGTGGACTTGTTCTTAGTGGCAGAAAAGCAGCGTGAATGAAGGCAAAAAGAAGAATAGAAGAAAAGAGAGGCTTCGGA
>JAOQMS010000009.1:2328940-2340190 GCA_027563885.1 Erythroxylum longipes | reverse complement strand
ACTTACATAGTCTTCGTTTCAGGGCCCTTGCTCTTGCACCTTTTGTGGACGGAGGACTCTCATGGTTCACCATTAAATTCAAATTTGATTCTCAGGGAAAGGTATGAAATGCTCAGAATGCTAATTATTTAGCTCAATATGCTATACCTAATTTCGTACTATTTCAGGCCTTCATGGCCATCGTCAGCTTCTGTTTTGGACTGGCCATCATTTTATTTTTAGCTGTGACGTTGCTTTGGGCGTAAGCAGTATCCAACTAGTGTTCCTGTGCTGGTAGGAAAAATTGTACTCTTTTAAAATTTAGAAGTTCCGTGTCAATATGGTTCAACATGTGGAAATAATTCAGTAACAATCAAATTCAACGTTGAAAATTTTGTTTTCAGAGGGAAATCATGTATGACCACCCGTTGCATGTTCACTTTGCAATTATGAGAAAGTTACGTGGCGAAAAGGACGCTCCAAACTGTCGTTTTGTTCAAGTTATTATGTACGAGTTCAACGTAAATGGTGGCAATGTTGAGAATATGTTCCACGTTTTTCAAAATGAGTTAGCTATAAATTTATTTTTTTCTCAGAAGTTCAATGATCTAATTCTATGTTTATTGATGTCAGAGTAGAGCATCCTTTGCCAATGTTACTGCAAATGTGTTTCAACTTTCTTTTCTAGCCCTGATTGGAGCAAATAGAGTTTAGAAGTGGAAACATCCTGAAGACGATATTGGTTTACGGAAATGAGTGACTTCGGACCGGAGACATTAATTTAAGTAAATAAATACTTTTGGGCAAGTAATATACGGGCTGGGTAAACTAAGAAACAAGAGGAAAAATGTTCTCTCCTTTCTCTACACCTTTCATAATCTGCACATTTGTGGAGATGTTTGTTGCAAACTTTCATGGATGATCGTAAATCTACTTCAGCTTCCTGAAGACGTATTAGCTTAGTAATTTAGGACCAAAAACATATTAATAAGTAATTTTGGACCTAAGAGAAATATTAATTTAACAGAAATATGCAATTTTGATTCCATTTCTGCAAGAGTCTGTGTCTTATGTATTTGATAGCCTTGATAGGTCAATTTCTGAGGTAAACTAAGAAACAGGGGGAAAAACTACTGTCTTTTCTCTATACCTTTCATAATGTGTCCTGAAGATTTCCGTTGCAAACTCATGGATGATCCTGGTTTTATTACATCTCCTCCTTAAACTCAGGCCCCCAGCTACCTTTCCATTTCCGGCTATTTCCTCCATTTTCTTTTGGTCGCTGTACCCCTCTCTTGGATTCTGTTTATTTCTTTGGCAGAGTTTTAGACAAAGGTATGAATATCATTTTGTACCCCGAGGAAAATGGTATTCATATCTTTGGTATCATACTGGTTATGGATGTTGGTCAGTATCGACTATTGATCGATATCCAAAATACCAGTATTTCTTGGGTAGCATTTGTAAATTTAAAATTTTGAAGAATCAAATTGAAAAAAATAAAAAAAATAAAACACCCTAACCTTAACCTCGTCCCTTTCAATCTTAGATCAAACCTATTGCCTCACACTCACACTCTCCTTAATCTCTCATTTTTCTCCATTTCAACTCTCCACTGCCAGCGCTCCAGCCTCTTAAGTTAACACGTGAATTGTTGAAATGCAGTTGTCCAAATGAATGTAATCAAATTGAGTTTGATGAGTTGAATGTTTTGTCTTACAAGTTCTTTAGTAACAAACATGTGTCCAAATAAATGTAAATAAATTGAGGTTGATGAGTCATGGCTAAAAGATTGGTGTTGTGAGAAAAATTCATGGGATCATTATATAAATTGCTCGGATGAGATAATGAAGCTTTACACATAATTTGTTACTTAAAATTAGCAACTTAATAATATTTATACATAGAAAAAAAATTTTGGTTTGTTTTTGACCCATATTTGAATTTTAAGGATAAAAAGAGATCGACAAAATAAAAGTTGTTGTGTAAAAAATTTTATAAATCTTATATGTTTAGTAGATTGAGAATAGATTTGAATAATATTTGATCATTTGTATTGTCAATAATGTTCATATAAACATATCTTCTAAGTTTTGATTTTTAATATTATGATTTATGTTGATATACTAAATATAATGCAAAATTGTCAATAGTTAAGTAATCATTTTTAATTTTTTATAGACTGATACTATTTCCTTAATACTCATCTTAGTGTGTATAATTAATTGTGCTTATATTTCCATGCATGTTCATAATCTGGCAATAGTGTGTCATATCATCCATTAGAGTTATCTTCATAATATATTTTTAGTATTCAGAAACAACATCTCTACTAGTTAAGGATAAAGTTACATACTTCTAGATTGAGGCAATAAAAAGACTATCAAAACTTAAGCCTCCTTACTCTTCTTTAGACATGCTTTAGTGTAAGGGAACAACTTACTGAGTGAATGCAATAGTTTGCTAGTCTACTAGTTGCTCTCCTAAAGTCTAGGAAATTTTCCCTTTACTAGTTCTATTAAAATGCCAACATGTTCATGCAAACTTGCCAACATTGCCACAGTAGGTTTGGGTTGAGTCTTTAACATTATGATCTTTATGCATCCATATTTCTAGAGACTCAACTAAGTAGTTGACTTTGTCTTTTTGCTCAAGTTTCTCACTACCAATACCAAATAATGTCTTCTTAAAACAACAAGACTGCTACAAGCCTTATGATGTGTTGCAATATGGTTAATATCTGAATTGCTACAAGGCAAGACAAAAGCAACTTGGAAAAAGATAAATTAAAAGTCAATGCTACAATCAAATTTAAGTTGAATAGATCTAAAGTGATATGAAAAAAAGGAATAATTTAATTTAGACAAGTATTAAGATATGAAAGATGAGTCCACAAGGTGAATATGAATGTTTAGAGTATGGACAAAAAGATCTTGGTAGAGTCCAAAATTTTATTTAAATTATAGAATATCAAACTTTATTTTAAAAAGTTTTAAGAATATAAGCAGTCACCATTTACAAGAACTCAAAAGTTATCATAAATATTGTTATATTATATCACTTACTTAAGTGAAAGGTTACCACAAATCTTATTATATTATATTATATGGTATATTAACAAGATCTTTAATTTAAAAAATTCATAAAATTTCATTCCTTTGAATAGTAATTTGATCATGAAATTGTTTTTTAAAATAAAAAGAATTTTATAAACATTTAAAAGAAGGAGATGCACAAGTATTACTCCAAACAATTAAGGCAAAAGCAAGACGACACTGTGAAAACATGAAAAACCAAATTAAACGACAGCATACATTAGGTGGAAGTAAGACGCGTTATCAATGTTTGGTAGCTGTAAGTGGTATCGAAATCTTCTCTTCACAATCAGAGTATCACGAAGCTTTTGAATTAAGGCAACAGATGGATTCTTCATCTTCAAGAGGCATTGTTGTCTCCTCCTGGCTCAGCCAATGAGGTATTTTAATTTCTTTGTTGCTTTTTAACAGTACTGTGTGTCTTCTGCTTCTCTTTCGTACCTGTGATTATCTTTCGAAAATAGCTTCTAGTTAAACATTTAGTGAATGTAGGATGGTTGTGTTGCATGTCTAATTGAGGTTACGAAGTAGAATGAGTTCTCTAATTTCATAAAGAATCTCAAAAGCAAGGACTCTTTGGGCATGTTGGTTCCTCCAAACCGTCTGAGGTTTCTTTGCTTCCATAGTCCATATAGAGTCCTAGGGATAGAACTTAGATTTGTCTGTTAGGGTCTAGAAGAATTGTAGGGTTTGTAATTTTTGACCTTTGAGTTAGTGTTCCTCAGGTTTATCCATAGGCATCTGTTAGCTATAAATTCCCATACACATATGCTATAAGGGCATGTGAAAAAGAGATGAACTCTTATTTCCATATGGATCTTACCCAGTGGACATGTTCTGTCTATTTACAGATAGTGAATTCTATCAGTAGTATTTAGCCTATTTAGGATTGCTAACTATTGCATGAAAGAAGCCCTTGGGGTTAATACCTTGCTCCAAACAACTCTGTGTCATTCCACCTTTTGTTTCCTAAATCTTAGGAGATCTCTCATGGCTTTGTTTATGAGTTCAAGTATGGGTTGGGTATGCTAGTAGAAGGTGTCCTAAGAATCAGGTTGGGGAAAGTATAATGGTTGAAGATGTCTTAGGTTTTGAGGGAAGTTTTAGGTGCTCTATGTGATCATTTGGTTGAGTTTAAGTTTGAGTGAGGCAGTTTGAGGACTGTTTAGAATGCTATAGAATTGAATGAGAGGTCCCACTCTAGTTCAATTGTCATACCAGATATAAGTCAAGTTGCCATTCCCAATTTTACAAGAGATCCCATCTCAAACTTTGTCCCTCAATTTTAGAATCTGGTTGAGAAAATAAAAGTATGAGATTGATTCCTTAATGCTCCATAGACTTCTTTCCTTGAGGAAATACAAGTGTAGCCATTTCACCTAAAGAGAGTTTTCATCCATAAGGATCCACCATAGTCTTTTCAAGATTAGGGCTTGATTTGTGGTTTTGATAGGAGTTATGTTTAACCCTCCTTCATCCTTAAGAGAGAAAATATCTGCTCATTTCACTTTAGCTAAACCTTTGACCCCATTTGGGTGATTCCATATGAAGTTCTTGAGAATTATTTCAATAGATTTGATGATACCTTAAGGGAGAAAGATGTGAGAGCTCCAGTAAATGTAGAGGGAGTTTAACACTAATTTGATGAGTTGAATCTTCCCTACATATGACAAAGACTTATTAACCCACAAACTAACTCCTCTTTTTATTTTCTCTAGTAGTGGGGTGCCTTCCGCATATGAGAGTCTTTTAGTAGAGATAGGAAGTCCAATAGATTGAGACATGTGAGGCCTCAAAGTAGTAGCTTTTTTGGATAGGAGGAAATGGCTCTTTGTTGGATTAAATTGTAGTCCAGAGAAGTTTCTGAATTTGATAAGTGTTGTCATATAACTTTGTACGAAGTACATTGAGGCCGTGTAAAATAAAAGTAGATCATCTACAAAGTAGAGGTTAGTCAAATTGATCTTCTTGCATTGAGCATGGTATCTGAATTTTGGATTTTTTAAGACTTTATGCTTGATAAGGGAGTTAAGAGTCTCCATACAAAGGATGAAAAGGTAGGAGGATAGGGGGTCCCCTTGCCTAAGTCCCCTTGTTGCCCTAGAGAGTGTGGTAGGAGTGCCATTGATTAGGATAGACAAGGAGGAGGTTGAGATACACTCTTTGATCCATTTTATAAAAACCATTAGAAATTCGTGAGCCATCAGCAGAGTCCATAGGAAATCCTAGCTCACACTATCAAAAGCTTAGTGGAAATCAACCTTGATTGTGCAATTTGGAGAGTAATTTGATCTAGAGTGGCCTTTTAGAAGCTATTGTACAATTAGAATATTGTCTCCTATATGTTTGTCTTGCATAAAAGCACTTTGGTTGCCACTGATTAGTAGAGCTAGGGTTTTTTTTCAATCTTAAGGCAAGTATCTTAGATATGATCTTGTAGAGGAAATAAATACATGCAATAGGTATGAATTCTCCAAAATGTGTAAGATTGGAGCATATGGGAATTAAACAAATAAAGGTTATGTTAATCTCTTTAAGTCGGACCCCTTTGGAAAACAATTATTTGACTACCTCTATAACAAATAGACCTGTCTGATTTGTCTCCCTCCAATACTTTTGGAAGAAGTATCCATTTAGACCATCATGGTCAGGAGCTTTGGAGTCATCCATGGCAAAAATTGTAGCCTCTATCTCTGAACTTTCAACTGGTTTTATGAGGAGTTCCACATCTGATGTTGTGATTTGTTTGAGGGATAGGAATCTAAGTTCATCTAACGTAGCATTTGAAGAGTTAGGAGTTCCTAGTAGTTATTTAAAGAACCTTACTACCTCCTTTTGAATATCTTGTTGTGTCTGTAGATTAGCACCCTCTTTGGAATTTATGGAAATAATTTTGTTGTTGTTTTTCCTCACAAGAATGGAGTTGAAAAAGAATCTAGTGCAATTATCACCTTCTTTTAGCCAATGTACTTTAGCTAATTTTTGTAAGAGAGAGTTATGGTTGTGTGTAGCCTTCAAGAATTGTGATAACACATTTTTTCCTCTATCAAGTAGAGTCGAATCAGTAGGATGAGCAGTAAGCTTTTCTTGGATATCCTAAAGTTCCAGTCTGTAGGAGTTTATTAAGGAAGTGGTAGGCCTTTGTAGAGAATTTAGGATATTCATTTTCTATTTGATAACTTTCAGTTTCTAGACACAATAGAACTGCTTAGTCCTTTGACAACTATATATTGTACCTCTTATACATGTCTCCACAAACTCTGGAACATGTGCTAGGAAGTTGTTGAATATGAAGGGATAGTACTTGCTAACTTTTTAGAATAGGTTGTCCACTAAAAGGGTGTATGATTCGAAAAGAGGGGGTCTTTGAATGTAACAAGGCTGTCCGAGAAGGTCCTAAGCTAAATATCATTTACTAGTGCTCTATCCAACTTTTTCCTGATGTGCCAAGCAGAATTTTGTTTGTTGGACTAGGTAAAAGTATGACCGCTATGCTTAAAATCTATCACCCCTAACTCCTCCACCGTGTCTTTCAAATAGACTGAATAATTCTTTAGGAAGCAATTTCCTTGTGCCTCTGAGGGGTATAGTATGGAGTTAAGTCTCTACATATTAGACAAGGAATAGAAATAGTGTTGATGAATGAGGTCAGGTTGTTCCATAGGTCTCTTCTTTGGATTTGGAAGTTGCTTGCATAGATGAAAGAAAAGTTTATCTGGATGTAGAAGAGTATTTTCAAATGCATGGCTTATTCATTTGAGTCTAATAGATCCACCTTTATTTCATCCTCCTTACAGCATATTATAATTCTGCCTAATGCATGATGTTGGTGATTGGTAATCATGTTCCAGTGGGATCCAAAAATGTCCAGTTTTGTTAAATTTTTTACTCTGACCTAGAAATCCAAATATGAGAGGCTTCTCCCTCAAAACGAAGTCCCTTAAAGCTAGTTGTTTACTGGGACAATTAATTCCACGTACATTCCACACGATTATAGACATAGATTAAAAGGTTGGCTTATGTTGTCCTTCCTTTTACCGCTCTTTGACCATCCCCTTTACAATCATCTTTTTATCCGGGCATTTCATATCCTTTTCATAGGAGGTCACTCCACTGTATGGATTTCACGATTTGCTGCAGTTTCTTTAAGAGTAGTAGAACCTTTAGGAGTTACTATAGTTTCAGATTGGATAGGATTAGTGCTACTCACCTTTAAATATCCTTCATCACTTTGTGCAGTCACTGAGTTTGCGGTTGGGAGGATCTGGTCATGATTAGATTTAGTATGAATGCCATGTGTTATAATTAGTGCTTGCGAATCTTACTGCTCTGCATTGCTTGCTAAATTGTATTCCTTGTCTTTTTGTATGAGAGCCAGTGGATGAATTTGCATTGCCTCATTGTTTTGTCTTTCCTCCTTTTCAGGGGGTATAGTATCAGTCTCCTTTTTCAGCATGGTGGCCTTGGTTGTCAAGGAAATGGGGTTTTCTAGACTTTCCACTTCAGGTAATTCCATAAGTTCTTGGTAGCTTCCTGTTTTAAACACCTTTCCCGTTGCTTTCCAGATTTTGTTTGGGCTATTGGAAGATGGTTTCCATTGGTATGAAATTTTTATTGTATCTTCCCATAGCTTATCTTCCTCTCCTAATCTCATAATTGGAATTTCTTCAGGGAGTTCCTGGGTAATGTTCACACTGATGCAAATTTGAGCATAACTAAGTTGCTTCTTTTTAGCTGTGTGTTCGTCCATGCACAACGACCTTCTGATGTAGCTAGCAAGAGCTCTAAGCCTTTGGGTTATCCAATATTCAAGTGGGATATTGTGGAAGTTAATCCAAAGTGGGATACTCTGAACTTTAAGAGTTTCAAGGTTCAAGTGTGGCTGCCAAGTTTATAGGAAGATTGGGTGGCTTTTGATGTGCCAAGGTCCTTTCTCCATAATTTTCTGGGTATCTGCAGTGGAGCTAAAGGTAAAGAGGACCAAGTTCTCTTTAGAGAGAAGAAGATTTGTCAAGCCTCTTAACTTCCATTGCTTGTTTAGCCACTGGGAGATTAGAGGGAAAGGTGACCTTTTTCCAAAGAAGA
The DNA here is from genome assembly GCA_027563885.1 of Erythroxylum longipes. Taxonomy (NCBI): domain Eukaryota; kingdom Viridiplantae; phylum Streptophyta; class Magnoliopsida; order Malpighiales; family Erythroxylaceae; genus Erythroxylum; species Erythroxylum longipes. The sequence goes on along the minus strand of JAOQMS010000009.1, from coordinate 2,332,031 downwards.
AACTGACCACTATTGATTCCCAAGCCCGAGCTCCCTCTTTAAAGACTTCAATGTTGGAGCAAACCACTAGCTTTCCATCCATATCCTTAGGAGCTGGGTAAGACATGTTGAGGGGGATTCTTCTCCTACAACTTGCTTCTAGGATCTGGGAACAATCGTTAGAGATGGAGTTGCTGGAATTGTGGATGAGGGTTTAGGAATGGAGGAGGTTAGAATTGGAAAATCTGAAGTGGAAGGTATTGAAGTGTTGGACATTGTGAAGAAGTTTCATAAAAGATGTTTGGTTCATCTTTAGGAAGGAAAGTGTCAGAAAAAGATATAGCTTAATAAGGAAATGGATGTAAGGCGGGAAAAGTAACTATAATGGGAAGTCAATTGTGGGCTTGGGTTGATGGTTGAGGTTAAGGAGTCGCCTTGTGGGAGAAATTGCAGAAGAAGAGATGATCAAGAATAATTCCATGGAAAGACGAGAAGCAGTGTTGTGGTGGAGGATGAAGATGAAGAAGGTTAATGGTAGTAGGAAGTAGAAGGAGAAGCATGGCTAGTTTGTGGTGAGAAATGGGAGCATTTCTCTTCACATTGTAAATTTTGTTCTGTCACTTAATCATGAAATTGTTGAAAGATATATTATTAAAATATTATTTGTCTTTTCTTATCATATATAAATTTTACTATTTTAATTTATAAATTTGTGAGGTGATTAGTAGATTCAAATTGTTGTGATAAGTAAAGCAGAAAGTGTAATGGTTTAATCTCTACTTATTAGTGATATTATGGTAATGAATTATCTCAAATGAAAAATCTTAAAAGGTGGATCTAAGAGTTTTAAATCAAATTTAGTTTTTCAATATAATTTATATTCAATTTTACTATATTTATGACTTGATTTTTAGTTCTTCAAATGATAAAAGAGTTATCAATTTAGTATTTCACTAATTTTTCTTCTTGTTAGACCTATACGATTTGCAAAAAATACTCGCTAGTTTTAAACCAATGTTATGAATACCATACTAATACTAGTACTAGATTTGTTTCTAAAATAGAATTGTACTAGTATCAATCAACATTAGGTGTCGTTTTGGATAATTTTTAAAATTATAAAATAATCCCTAAATTTTTTAATTACAAATTATTCCCTCAATATATTGTACTATATAATTTTTATTTTACATTAACCTTTTCTATAAAAATCATAATAATATAAATCTAAAATAATAACTATCTATTTATTTCAATTAATAGTACTTTTCATATATTTCATATATAATTTATAATCAGAATTAATATTAAAAAAGAGCGTTCAATCACAATACAAATGTAAAACTAAGGATAATACAACATACTTAAAATGTTACAATTTTATCATGTAATAAAGAATAATTGCATTAAAACATCAAATAGAAAGAATAACAATTTTCCATGAATCTAAAAGTATTACAATAAGAGTTCGTACTGAGTAACATAACCAACTAGAAACAAAACCTAAAACAAAAATATTTATAGTTAAAATTTTTATATCGATTTTGCATATATATAATTTAACATATGCATCAAATATAAAGCGAAATTGAAAGAAGAGAAGAAACGAAAACATGAAACTTTATTTAATCTAATATCCGCTTAAATCATATTGACCTTAATTCTTATTTGATACAAAATTCTCATCATTGAGAGAGGCCTCATCATCATTATCATTCAAATTTATTGCACCAAATGACATATTAATACTTTCTCATCCAATATTATCTTCCAAATCATTATGATCTATCAAACTCGGTTCCTTAGAAACCCAATTTGTTAAAAGATCAATATGATAAAGGCAAATTGAATCTACAGAACTACTTTTATTAAGAGTTTTAGTAAACAAATAAAATTAAATTATTAACAAATTAAAAAAATTAAACTTAATAATGATATATGATAATAGCATATCCTTTTTCGAAGTTTTAAATTGTATCGAATAAAGACCAAATCGTTCAATCATTTATATTCTAATCTATTCTTTCTCTTGGAATGGATGAATTGAAAGATGTTAAAATTCCTTTTGCATCATGTTGCATTCCCCAATTGACTTAAAATTTGAATTGTAAACCTTCACAATTTTGGAACATCACTTCGAAACTAGTCCCACCAAGTAAGTGTAAGATAAAAAAAAAGTAACATTATAAATAAAGTAAAATAATGATTAATTTCTAACAAGTAAGTTATATAGATGGATTAAGTTGATCTCTTTGACAAAAAGCAATGGGCATCCCAAAATCATCAAAAACATCCTTATAAACCTTTATTTATGAGCTTAGAAGATCTTGCATCATTTCATGAGCAACAATTATTGTAATAATTAAAAGCATTCTCTTGTTGACTTTAGCTTTCTTTGTAAAACTTTGTCTAAAATAGACATTAGGACTAAAAACTGCAGCAACTACAAATAACATAGAGTAAAGTTGTCTTTTCCATCTCTCATTGAAGACTACAAGATAAGGTATGTACAAAAAAGACTTAGTTTTCAGATTGACCTTGATTGCTACCTTCGCTCTCTCTATGACATCATAAAAATAATTCATTGGTGCCTTCTCATCACGATGAGCCAGACAAAGTACTCTTACTAAAAGCTTATAAACTTAAATACATATTGACATTGAGACTAGAATTCATGATCTTTAAGTATAATTCTAGAAATCTTTATTTCAACATTTGACCTAGCATGCCAAAATGTAACTCATTTACCACTCGTAAACATTTACATCAATGGCTTCTTCATCATAATAGAGCACTGAAGTGACGTTATTCTCTCTAGTACTATTTTATGAAAGAAATTTAACACGAAATTACAGATTAATCTCATGATTAATCAACACAATTAATTAACCCTAAAATTGCAACATGCTATATTCAATAATAGTATGGATAAATACCTGGAAATTGTGGAACAATTGAATCCATCGTTGTTTTCTGTGAAGCAAAGTGACAAAGACGCAAAGGATTGACTACTGCTATTCTAAACCCTAATCAGTAAAAGCACATACAGTTCTCAATGGGGCGACTGTATTTAAGGTCGGCTAGCAGTAGGGCCTCCTGTGCACTGCAAAAC
>JAOQMS010000009.1:2300089-2328840 GCA_027563885.1 Erythroxylum longipes | reverse complement strand
ATATATTCAGTTAGCACCATAATTACAAAATTAATCATAGTAATCATATAATATAACATTATATGCATAAATTACATTCAAAATTAATTTTGATGCATAACTATATAACACTAAGAGTACACAAGACCCCACAAGCCCAAATAATACTAAGAATAAGTGTAAAAATTTTCAATAAAAAATTCAGAGAATACGTTATATTTTTATTAATTTTAAAATTCGAGAAAAATAAAATAAAAACTCTAGCATTCAAAAAATTCCAAAAAATACCATAAAATAAAACTGGGCAAGTGGAGCAAATAGGAAAAATTTTAGAGAAAAAACACGACTGGAGACTGCCACACACGCCTACACGCGCCACCGCCGCGCATGGGTAACGGTCAACCGGGTCGGGCTGCGTCTTCCTCACCCGGCTGACTGGTATCCAGGTCGCCCGACCCGGTTCGCGACCCGGTTTGAAGAAACTTGATATCTTTCTCAATTTTGATCCGTTTTCAACAAATATGGTGTCATTAGATTCAGAATTTGACGATCTATCAAAGCCCTTAATCAATTTCATGAAAAAAGCAACTGAAAAGGATCGGAAAAATTCGAAAAGAAACGGTTTTCGTAAGGGACGGTTCGGTTTGGTTCGAGTTCTGGTTTTTTTAATAATTCAACATACTTCTCACATGATTAATACTAAATCGACACAAATCAATGATAAAAAAAAGCTTTCACATAAAAGAACTTAACAAAACCGAAACCCTAACAAAGAATTCATCATCTGGACTCGAAAAATTATCCAAAAAATTAGCAGTCACAATTAGGGTTATTAGACTCTGATACCAATTGAAAGAAATTTAACACGAAATTACAGATTAATCTCATGATTAATCAACACAATTAATTAAACCTAAAATTGCAACATGCGATATTCAATAATAGTATGGATAAATACCTGAAAATTGTGGAACAATTGAATCCATCGTTATTTTCTGTGAAGCGAAGTGACAAAGACGCAAAGGATTGACTACTGCTATTCTAAACCCTAATCAACAAAAGCACATATAGTTCTCAATGGGGTGACTGTATTTAAGGTCGGCTAGCAGTAGGGCCTCTTGTGCACTGCAAAATATGGGCCAAGCCTACCCATCATAGCAAGCCCATGAACACAGGCCCAATGACACGTTAAAGAGAAAATTAACAAGCCTAATTATCTTGACATCAAATTAATCAAATTAATCGAGGTTTGTACAAAAAATATGTTTATTATGCTAGTCCATAAAAATAATGATAAAATTCTATCATTTTATGGCTGAGTATAATATGAAATAAAAAAAGATTAGTTTGAACATCTTCACTTTAACGTAAGATTTTGATTTAAAATTTCAAGTTAAATGCATGTAATTTCTTTATATCGAAATTTTCTGTTGTTTCCAAGTATTCTCCACCGTCTTGGTACATAATTAGACTTTCACATGTCAGCATTAACTCGTACGACTAAGTTGGGATGTGCGATCGTTCTAAGGATTGAGACTGCAATAACAAAAATCAATTTGGCATAGTTGTGACCCACGTTTTGTTATTTATGTGCACCACGAATTTCCTGCAACCGTGTTTCACATGTTACGTATGGAAAATGACGTGTATACGAAAACAAAAACTACATTAATACTGAAATTCATTTTGGTAAGAGATAAAAACAGCCTCAAGTTATTGTAAGAATTTGCACGACATAGGATTCAGGAAGGCATACGGTCGAAATTACTTCTGTAAATTATAATGGTAAACTTATCACCAAAGAGTTTACGTTAACTATAACTGCATTGGATTATTTTGTAGTCACTCTTCACGTCTATTTTCTAGTTGTTTTCCACGTTCGGTTTCTGCTAACTGTAGGGTCGGTCCTGAGTAGAGACAATCAAGGCACCTACTCAGGTTCATCAACAAAAGAGGCCCCTCTTAAAAGCTCCTTGCATTATTATAACTGTAAGTTAACGTTAACTAACTTACTAAAGAAGAAGAAGATATGTCAGACAGAAGAGATGGCCAACGAATCTTCTCTCGTGTCTTGTGTGTAGTTTTCTCTGCATCATCTCTCATCTCTCATTGCTCTCCGCTCTTCCTTCTTCAACGTTAACCAATAACGTTATCATAAGTTAACGTTAACTAATTTATGATAACTTATAATGTTATCGTTCAGCATAGTTATAAATAGTTTTGAAGAATTTAGGTGAATTTTTACCCTCTATTTTTTTTTTATTTTCATCAACATATACATCTAAGATACTTCAACTTAAAAATTGGCGATAGAAAATTTTTACGATTCTGTCTTCTAAGTTTCGAGTGTAATTTAAAGACAAAGTAAAGTTCCAAATTTTTTAATATATTTTTAGCTTGTTGAATATTTGGATATGTTATAATTAATTTGTAATTTGTTATTAACATAGACATTATATTAGCATTTTAAATTATAACATTAATATTAAATGATATTGTATTTATTTGTGTTTCTTCCTTTTATTTTTAGATTACTTATTATTTATAAAAAATTAAATATTAATAAATAATTTAATTTATGTAATTATAATTTTCATTATACTTTGCCACATGTAATTTAATAATTGTTGGATTTGTATTTTTGTAGAGTTCATATAAGTTTAATGATAATATGACTAAATCAAATAATTTAAGTTACTCAATTCAAAAACTACATAACTTTTATATTATTAATGATTTTGCATCCGGAAATGCACGGAGAAATTGCTTTTTATAAATCATGATCCTCTGTATATTTGTTAGTGTAATTCTCTTAGTGTTTTGCAGTCTAATATTATTGTTTGATTGCTGTTATTATTATTTTATTAAACTCGTTGCTATTTTATTAGTTGATGTTATGATCATTTAATATTTGGTTGAGTATGTAGACTTATAAATTAAGTCATTTATGTTTCATGTAAACATATAAATTTTACACGTTTGTATATTGTCGATTTATTGGAGCTTTTTTTTTTTATTTCACCCGAGCCCTTTTGGTGGTTAGGCAAAGTACTTTTGGGTCACTAGGATTCAAATCCTCCGTATCCAAAAAACATGTGCCCTCTGTTCTTTGTAAATCTCAGCCATTCTTTTTTCCTCTCTCTTACTTATTAAATGGTTGGAATTTATGTGGAATAGGGGCACACCATTTTTTCGGTGCAGAGGATTTGAATCCGCTAATGTATGGTCTATTTTCTTCAATAATAATTACGAATAGAGTGAATTGTGTTTCCTTTCCTTTCATATTCTGGCTCCAGGCTACAGCTCCCAACTTGTGACTTGTCAAACGTACATGACACTTGATAAATGGATGGCTCGTTTATCACATGTTGATTTGAACTTAAGTTTTGTAGAAACAAAAGCCAGAAAAGTAAAAACGCTAGCTGTAAAAATCAGAATTATTATAGGAAACTACAAATATTTTGTGACGATGGGACTGCTAAATATTTGGTCAAAGGTAATAATGTGAACAATTTATAAATATGTTGCTTTTATTAAAATGAAAAAAAAGAACAAGAAGAAGAAAGAGAGCTAATGCCAAAGGTGTAGGTTGGCGGTAAGTAAAACCACCCGGGATTTGTCTGCTATTTAATGAGCATTACCTGTGAGCGCGTTTGTTAAGGAATGAATTAATACACGCTTGCTTGCTCTTATTATATTAACATCATCTTGACATAAGAGATGTTATATATATAGCGACCAACCACAATATTAATGAAAGACCAAATTCCATTACTGACTCTGAAATATTGTTCAGGTTTACAAAGGTAGAAAAGGGGTGAGATAAGTGTAATGTGCTACATATTATTAATATGGACAAGATTGAGCAATATTATATACCAGACTTTATATAAGTTTGACAAGATTTAGAATTGTTGACTGACCGGATGAGCTACCTGTGCCAATCAATCCCCGATGTGTGATTGTATTTGCTTGAATTGATGACGTCATCCAGGAAGGTGCGCTGAATGTCAGAGATTTAAGGTTAGACTCGTTTAATAAACAAATGTAAATTGACAAAAACGTGTTGGCTTCGAATGTTTGGTTTATACCAAGTAACTAATCCCATCACATTGATCACATGGGACACATATTTGTACGTCTATATATGGGTAATGGGATTGATTCTGTTTATTATAGAATTGAATATCGATCCAAAAGTATTATATTATCGAATACAGATGGCACAAAATCTCTTGAACTTGACTCAGTTATACCAGCCACTGAATCGCAATCACAATGTCCACCCAACGCATCCTTCCGCCATACCCCTTCATAGCAGTACCAGTATTGGCAGTAGCAGCCGCACACATATCAGCTGTTCATTAACAAGACAAAGTTCTCATTCCGTAAATGGAAGACGTCCGACCGATTACCAACCAACAAGTTGGAGTTACAATTTTATCCAGTCGTTACAAACTGGCAATGCTGTAAGTATAGGTTCAATAACTTATTTCACATATTTTAACTCGTAGAGTACTCAAGATGATTACTTAACTAGTTTAAATTTTGGTAACTTAATATTAATCATTCATGACAACGGTTTTTTATTTTGCAGGATTTAGTATACGAGGACAGAGCGCAGAAGCTGGAGGAGGAGGTGAGATTTATGATTCATAATGTAAGTGCAGAGCCATTGACGGTGCTGGAATTGATTGATGATTTAGAACGGTTAGGGTTGCGTTACCGATTCAAGGAGGACATAAAGAGTGTCCTAGATAGGTTTCACTCACTTGGAGAGTCTATTTTCGTGGTCGACAAGTCTCTCTATGCTACTGCTCTCCGCTTCAGGCTTCTGAGACAACATGGCTATGAGGTCCCTCAAGGTATTATAGCATAAACTTAAATAACACACACACACACACACACACACATATATATTATTTTCTTTCCACCTTGTTTTAATTTTTCTTGGCATATGCAGATGTGTTTGAGGAGTATTTGGTAGAGGGAGAGGGTGACCCATCGGCATGCATCAGGTTCAATGATGAGAAAGAAATTTTAAGCTTGTATGAAGCTTCATACCTTGCGCATGAAGGGGAAGAGATTTTAGAGAAAATAAAAGCATTGACAAGCAAAATTCTAAGAAAGCTTCAAGAAAACACAAATCCATTCATTACCCACGCTTTGGAGCTTCCTTTGCGGCGTAGAATGCTTATGCTGGAAGCACGCTGGTATATTGAAGCATATGATCACAAACATGACGCACATAGGGTGCTGCTTGAACTTGCCAAGTTAAACTTCAACATGGTCCAATCGGTGCTTCAAAGAGATCTCAGAGAGATGGCAAGGTGTAAATAATAATATAAATTTCTTCCTGTTACTATATACGTGTATATGTATACGTAATAACAGTTAGTTGTTGCTACTTGTGCCAATTAGGTGGTGGAAGGATTTGGAGCTCGCGAAAAAGTTGAGCTTCAGCAGGGACAGATTGATGGAGTGCTTCTTTTGGACTGTTGGAATCATCGATGAGCCTCAACTTGCTTCTTGTCGAAAGGGGCTGACAAAAGTGGCCTCTTTCATTACAGTCATTGACGATGTATATGACGCTTATGGTACACTAGAGGAGTTGGAGCAATTCACTGACGCTGTTGAGAGGTTTGTGTCTGCTAGCTAGCTTGCTTTGGCAGAATCACATGAGATCCACTGAACCTTTTATTTTGTATTGATTTTCAACAGATGGGATATTAATGCGGTGAGAGACCTTCCAGAGTATATGAAGTTATGCTTCCTGGCTCTGTATAATGCTGTAAATGAGATGGGCTACGACACTCTCAAGGAACAAGGAGAAAATGTGATTCCATATTTAGCCAAAGCAGTATGTTCACCATCCTGTTCGTCTAATAATTAGCTTCAAAATATTGAACCAAGTAAATTAATTAGATTCATACTGAAATGAAATGAAACAGTGGGCTGATTTGTTCAAAGCGTTCTTGCAAGAAGCGAAGTGGAGCCACAACAAAACCATGCCATCATTTCAGGACTACATGGAAAATGGATGGAGATCTGTATCAGGAACCGCTATACTTGTTCATGCTTATTTCTTGCTTGGTCAGACCTTATCAACCCAACATCTTGATTGTCTAATGAACTACAACCAATTACTGCGCTGCTCTTCTTCCATTTTTAGACTTTGCAACGATCTGGCCACTTCATCGGTACATAAACCATTGTTTGAACTTTTGTATGGAATCATAATTCACTTTTCCCTTCAGAATTCTTATTGGATTACTGTTCACCTGCAGGCGGAGCTAGCTAGAGGTGAATCTGTAAACGCAATTTCTTGCTACATGTTAGAAACTGGTGCTTCGGAGGAACAAGCACGCCAACATATAAGCAAATTGATTGACGAATCATGGAAGAAGTTGAACAAGGAGTGTAATGAGCAGACTATTTTTGCAAAACCCTTTCTGGAAGCAGCTATTAATCTAGCTAGAATTTCCCAATGCGTATATCAGGAAGGAGATAGCCACGGAGCTCCAGATACAAAATCCAAAAACAGGGTGCTTTCCTTGATTGTTCAACCCATTTCAATTGGAGAACGAGGAACAGATTACACGAGTCGTTCACTTCTGTCGTTGTGAAGTAGGAAGACAGTATACAGTCCTATTATCTTTTAGATAAGTAACAGTTCTCATTGTACGATGCCCAGTCTCAAATCTCCTGTAGGTCGTAGAACTATAATATTTTCATAGGCGAAAATAGTAGACTTGAAATTTAGGAATAATTCAAGTAAATTTCGGTAGACGTTAAAATATAATTGAGAAACAGTATAGGTCAATTATTTCGCAAACTATCCAATTTTACATGATTATCTCTGTTACAAATAAAAATAAAAATCAATTAAGCCAAAAATATCAGATGACACTAAAAATTTGATAACGCAATTCGGTACTCCTTGCCTATGTCTACGGGGCTCTCACCTAGATTAATTCTTACACTAAAATACAATAGGTTTACTCAAGTTTTACTGAGTTGACACTACTCACCCTTGACAATGTCTCTCAACCGCACTACCCATGAAAGGCCTTTCATACCCAATAACACGACCGACTTATGTTAACCTCGTCAAAAGATTTTTCTAAATAACTTAATAAACGACAATTAATAAAAAAATAACTCAAGTGATTAATCAACTCAGAAAAGAACAACAATACACTTGAGATAAAAGAGCCTTCCCTATTATCAGCATCCTGAAATATATCTGAATAATTTGCACCAGTTCGAGTAGATAAAGATTCAGCGCAAGTGATTTCCAAGATATTTATTGCATAAACATGACTCTTCCAAAACTAAGAACAAGCACACGTACATGCATGAACAATAAACCCAAACCCTCCAATGGTATGCTATTCCAACATCTAATATCAAAATAAAAACCAACAACAAAACAAAAGAACAGGCACTGCACTTCAGCACTCACGTACAACCCCCTCACTAATCAGCCACAAGTTTATCTCTCACACTACAACTCCAATCACAGCTCATAAATCAAATGATCACCAACATCTTATGCCTATACCCCCTTATGAGATAAAATCAACTGCTCAACTTTTATTCACCCATGGCTCACTTCACACACACTGCGGACACACTCATTAAAAAACGTAAGTAACGTATATGTCACCTCTTTTGTTTTAAAACCCACAGCTTTCGTATCTTTTCCAGAAACCCTTTAAGTCATCCAAAACTTTACCATAATGCCCTTAGTTTTTTAGTACAATTTTACACAGAACCCATACCAATACTTACAGCCATGCCCCTCTATCTTCATCATACACGTAATTCATTTTATTCAAAATAGAATTCTCTTCAATAACCAATATCAAATACTCATCTATTCAAGATAGAATTTTATTCTATCTAAAATATTATCCAACTAGATTTTAAATCTAAGATGAAAAAAATATGTCAATTTAAAAATATGCCAAAATAAAAATAAAGTAGATATATTTAATATATATCTAACAATCTCTCCCTTTTTGACATATTTGTCACAAAAATGAAGCTCCCCCTAAATCACATAATTGGGCATATAAAAATTGAATCCACAATCTAAGAACTCCCCCTTAATCAAACATCAAACTCCAAAGAGCATCCATCAAGTTCTTAAACATCCACAATTATTCAATCATCCAAATTTCTCCCCTTTGGGATAAAAAATGCCAAAAAGTAAGATAAATAGTCACACATATACCTTGAAATCTCCCCTGAATGAAAGAATCACCATAAACAATCTAATAACTTCCCCTTAGGACAAAACAGTGTCAAAACATATAGTCATATGAATCAACAATAGGTGCAGTGGAAGAATCATAAACATGTCAAAATGACAATTTACCACCATTCAAAGCACTGAGAGATATGCCCGAAAGAGAGAGATATACCCGAGAGAGAGTCCCATATTGATGAGAGAGTTAAAGAGTCTTCAATGAAGCCAAATAGAAGTCACAATGTAAACTATTAAAAAGATGGGATGACAATCGCAACATAAAAACTAAAGAAGAACTAAAGAAGACAATTTTTTATGTTTCATTTTTTTTACTTTTCATTTTTTTTTAAAACAAAAAAAGAACTTCAAAAATGTAAAGAACACAGTCTCTGTGCCCCTTGAAGAAATTCAAACTTGGGTTTATTCCTCGTCGCATTATCTCAGCCATCAACTGTCTGGTTGATTTCTTCATCTGAAGTAACTGACTTATCCTCAGTCTGAACAGTTTCTTCAAAAGTAGTAACTAACTGTGAATCTGAACAATTTCTTGTTTTTGTGCTTATTCTTGACCCTTTATAACCCAAGTAGATTTCGGTACTAAAGGCTGATTCTGAAATTTATGTGAGGGACATAGAATTCTTCAGCTTTGCTTCTTTGAAACAGCATCTGTAGTAACTGGTAACATGTTGGCCTTATATGCCCAATAACTCCGCAAAGATGGCACGTGAGTACAAATCTTTAATTCTTTCTTGATGTTTCTTCTTCTCGGACAGATCTAGACATATCATTTTTCTCCTTATTCACCTTAGAACACTCACCTTTGTAACCAATGCCTTAAAGATCCCCTTTAACCTTATCGATTTCGATCAACTTTTCTAACTTTTCTGTGCCTCCATTTAGCATTCTCAAACCCTTTTTAGTACTTGCTAATTTCAGTCTAGCTTCACCGAGCTCGTCTAAAGCTACCATAAATTTCTTTTCTAACTCTTGGATGGCGTTCTTCATGGAGAGATTCTCTTCCTTCAATCTTTCATTCTTTCTACATGTTTTTACCCATTTTTTGTACATTAGTTCGTAAGTCTCATAAATATTATCCTTTTTATCACCTGAACCACTTTCATCATTGTCATAATCTAAGATCGAGCTTTGAGCTGAATCGTCTATGTTTTTCCCGAAATTTCCTGATTTACTCAATTTTCGTCTTCAGTTACTTCCTTCTCGGTTACTGTTAAACAAGTAACTAGACTTTTTCTATGTAAAGCAACTAATGCATCACTATTAGCAATTTCTTCTTCACTACCATATTCACTCTCGAATTCATTCTTAATCCAAGTGCTAGTAAAGGATTTTCCTTTTCTCTTCTTCAAAGCATTAGCACATTCGGCTTGAACGTGCCCAAAGCCTTGACACTCATGACATTTGATTCTCCTCACCTTCCTTTCACCCTTTTGAGTTTTAACTTGTAATGCTAATCCTTTGCTTCTTTCTTGCTTACCCCTTAAAAGATTCATTTCGAAATTTGTAAGAATTCCGATTACCTTTTCCAATGACAGATCATTGATGTCGTGGGCTTCCTCTATTGCTGCAATTTTTGGAATAAATCTTGGAGGCAGTGATCTCAGCGTCTCCTTAAAAAGTTTTTGATTGGAATATTTCTTTCCGAGTTGATGTGCTTGATTTGCTATATCTCGCAATCTTTCATGAACGTCTCCAATGGTCTCATTTTTATCCATCTTCAGTTCTTCAAACCTCACATCTAACATTTGTAATTTTTATGCTATCAACAATTTAGATCCTTCATGAACAGTCTGCAAAGCATCCCATGCTTTTTTAGCCGATTCACAGGCTGTTATCATTGAGAAACGTCCTTCATCAACTACACTAAAAATCGCATGCATTGCTTGTGATTTTCCAAGTGCCTTCTCTTCTTCGACTCTTGTCCATCCAGATGGATCTTTTAGAACTATCTCTCCCTTATCATCAGTAATCATAGGATGTGTCGAGCCATATAACACCGAGTTCCATGCTTTTACTTCCTGTGCCTGAATAATGACCCTCATCCGTGATTTCCATGCAGGATAATTGGAACAGTCCAACAACGATGCCCTAATAATTGATGCTTCTTCTCTTATAGCTATATTGGCAAAACTAGGATCTGCACCAACTTGCTACCAAGTTCTGAAATGGTAACCCGCTTTGATACCAATTGAAAAACCGTATAGGTCAATTATTTCGCAAACTATCTAATTTTACGTGATTGGCTCTGGCACAAATAAAAACAAAAATCAATCAAGCGAAAAATATTAGATAAAACTAGAAATTTGATAACGCAGTTCAACACTCCTTGCCTACGTCTGTGGAGCCCTCATCCAGATTAATTCTTTCATTGAAATACAATAAGTTTACTCAAGGCTTTACTGAGCTGATACCACTCACCCTTGACACTGTCGCTCAACCGCACTACCCGTGAAAGACTTTTTACCCCCAATAACATGACCGACTCGTGTTAACCTCGTCAGAGGATTTTTCTAAACAACTTAATAAACGACAATTAATAAAAGAATAACTCAAGTGATTAATCAACTAAGAAAAGAACAACAATACACTTTAGATAAAAGAGCCTTCCCTATTATCAGCTTCCTGAAATATATCTGAATAATCTACACTAGCTCCAGTAGACAAAGATTCAGCGCAAGTGATCTCCAAGATATTTATTAGAAACATTACTCTTCCAAAACTAAGAACAAGCACACGTACAAGTATAAACAATAAACCCTCCAATGGTGTTCTATTCCAACATCCAATATCAAAATAAAAACCAACAACAGAACAACATAATAGGCACTGCACTTCAGCACTCACGTACAACCCCCTCACAAATCAACTGCAGGTTTATCTTTCACACTACAACTCCAATCATAGCCCATAAATCAAATCACCAATATCTTATGCCTATACCCCCTTATGAGATAAAATCAAATGCTCAACTTTTATTCACCCACAGCTCACTTTACACACACTGCGCACACACCCATTAAAAAACGTAAGTCACGTATATGTCACCTCTTTTTTTTAAAACGCACAGCCTTCGTATCTTTTACAGAAACCCTTTAATTCATCCGGAACTTTACCATAATGCCCTTAGGTTTTTAGTACAATTTTACACAGAACCCATACCAATACTTGCAGCCATGCCCCTCTATCTCCATCATACATGTAATTCATTTTATTCAAAATAGAATTATCTTTAATAACCAATATCAAATAATCATCTATTCAAGATAGAATTCTATTCTATCTAAAATATTGTCCAACTAGATTTTTAAATCCAAGACGATAAAAAATATGCCAATTTAAAAATATGCCAAAATAAAAATAAAGTAGATATATGTTAACATATATCTAACAATAATTTATATAAGAGTGAATTAAATAATTTTTTAGATATAAAATCACCTTAAATAATTCTTTAATATAACTATTGTGAGAAGAATTAAGATTAAAAAAAATCTAAAGAGAGCAGCTGAAAGAAAAATCTCTCCTAAATCTCTCCAAGTTTTTGAAATTAAATCAATTTCAATTTGTAGGAGATTAGGTCCAAAAAAACTCTTTTCTTTTACATAGTATGACTGTTAATTAAAAAATTAAGTTAAAAAAACATTCTTCAATGGCTTGTTCGATGGAGAGCCAAACTAGCTGGAGAAGCCACTTGGGAGGATGCAGATTTCATCAGAGGATAGTTTCCTTTTATCCACCTTGAGGACAAGGTGCCTCTTGAGGAGGAGGGAAGTGTTAGGAATAATCATTCACAGCCTATAGTTTAGCCTACGCCCATCCAAACCTACATTCGTAGGGGCAAGATGGGGAAAGGAACTATGGTTGCCACATAGGCAGGTTGTTAGGCAAACTATCGAGAGTTAGTTATAGAAAGAGATTGTATAGGGTACAGCAGAGGATATAGCCGGAACATAGGAGAGAGGGAGGATTCATTCATTACGCTTAACAAACAAGGTATGGTCTGAATTTGCTTGGTGATACCTATTTCTCTTCATAGCATCTGTGAATTTCCCAAACTATGCTCTTGGTGACGGTTTTAACCCATACAACGCTTTCTGCAATTTGCACACTTTGTTACTAGGCTGAGAAGTACTAAAACTAGTAGGAAGACTCATGTACACTTCCTCTTCCAAGTCCCCATGCAAAACAACATTTTTAACATCAAATTGTTTCAATGGCCAATCAAAATTTGCTGCCAATGATAATAAAATTCTAATCGTGTTCATCTTTGCAACTGGGGCAAAAATTTCTTGGTAGTCAATTCCAAATGATTGTGTATACCCCTTCACTACTAACCTTTCATTGTATCTATCAATTGTTCCATCTGCGTTATGCCTGAGAGTAAAAATCCATTTGCAACCAACTGGTTTCTTTCCTAGAGGAAAAGACACAATGCTCTATGTGCCATTTTCCTGCAGTGCATCCATTTCGACTTCCATTGCTTTTGCCCATTTTGGATCTTCTAGTGCTTCTTCAACCTTTGTAGGTATCTTGATTCCCTCCATCTGTTTCACATAGGCTTGATGTTGTAATGACAGCTTGTGAGTAGTGACATACTGGGTGATAGCATATTTTGATTTTCCATCAGGAGAGTACCTATCAGGTATTTTACCACGATTCTGTCTAGAAGGCAAAGAGTAAGACGGTACAGGTAATACAAGAGATTCAGAGTTTTTGGGATTGTTTACCTCAGGAATATTCAGTGGCTCTTGAACGTGTACTTGAGGAGAGGAAAGGGCGTCTTCAACTTCGACATAGTTACTGCCTCTGTTACATGTATCATGAATTTCATGTTCATTAGGTTGACCAAGTTCTCCCTTGAAACCAGAAAACTCCATCAGTTGTACTAGGAGATCAATCCAACTATAGTTATCATGATGTATCTCACCCTGAGAACTAGAGGTGGTTTGATCGTTACAGAAGAAATTTTCTATTTCTAAGAAGTTACATGTGTCGAGTAGAAGGGTGGTAACATCGATAGCCCTTTTGATGAGGGTGAAAACCCCAGGAAGATACATCGCACTGCACTAGGGTCTAGTTTAGTGCATTGAGTTTTGTGGAGATGAACATATGCTACACACCTAAAAACTCATGGGTCCAATTTCAATGAAGATGGAATCTGAACATATTTGGCAAGTACCTCTAGAGGAGTCTGAAAGGTGAGGACTCGTGATGGCATCCTGTTCATGAGATACACCGCATAAGTAACCGCATCAGCCCAATAAGTTTGAGGAACATTTGCACCAATAAGAAGTGCTCTAGTTGTTTCAAGTATGTGTCTATTTTTGCATTCAGCAATTCCATTCTGTTGCAGGGTGTGAGGGCAAGTAGTCTCATGTAGAATACCATTGGCTCGGAAAAATTGAAAGAGTTCTGAGTTCAGGTACTCTCCACCATTATCTGATCTAATCATTTTAATTGGAAAAGAATACTAGGTGTGAACCATGTTGTAAAAAACTGGAAAAATAACACTCACATCACTTTTATGTTTCATTGTGTATAACCACGTCATTCGAGTGCAATCGTCTACAAAGGTAACAAACCACCAAATTCCAGATTGAGAAATAATGAGAGCAGGTCCCCAGACATCCGAGTGGATTAACTCAAATGGGACTGTTCTTTCATTCAAACTTAAAGGATATTAGGTCCAATGGCTTTTAGCCAAAATGCAAACATTGCATTTAAAAGAATTGTCTGAAATATCACCAAATACAGATGGGAATGTTTTTTTTCAGATAACCAAAAGATGCATGACCCAGTCGATGATGCCAAAATTAGATTTTATTTAAATCATCATCACTTCGACTTTGAACTTGATTAACATGACTAGCTGCAACATCATCTACATAGTAGAGCCCTTTCCTCTTAGTACCACGCCCCATAATAGCCTGAGTTCAAATATCTTAAAGTGAGCAAAAGGTGGGAAACATAAGTACAACACACTCTAATTGTTCAATGATTTGACTAACTGATAGCAAATGGTTTGATAATGTAGGAACAAGTAAGCAATTATGTAAAGGAAGGGTAGGAGTAAGGGCTATAGTTCCTACACCAACAACTGGGGTGGTATCCCCATTAGCAGTCACAACATTATTCTTGAAAGGTGAAGTCAAGTACTGAAATAAAGATTTGTTATAAGTCATATGTTCTGTAGCTCCCGAATCAATGATCCAATATGTATTTTGTGTAGTAGATGCAGAAAAAACCATGTCTGTATTACCTAAATTTTTTAAGGTTAAGCGATTGTTTAGAAAAGGCAATTCACCAAAATCAGTGTGATCAACTTTACTTGTTGCAATGGCAGCACACTTGGTTCATCATCTGCAATACTGGCTACCTTCGCTTGAGCTGGACGTTTATTGCTCTGCCCTTTATTTTGTTTTCGTTTTTCTAGGAACCAATCAGGATAACCATGGATTTCAAAACAAGTATCCTTGGTATGATGTTTTCCATTGCAATGGCTGTAATGTAACTTGTCCTCAACATCTTTAATAGCTCGAAGAGTGTTTTTAGAGTTAGACGAGATGGTTTTGGAGATGATGGCCATATGCGAACCTTCTCCAGGCTCTCTTTTTCCAAGAATGGTTACTTGACATTGTGCCTCTCGTCGAACCATATTAAAGCATTCTTCAATGCCTGGAATAGGTTTCATTCGAAGAAGATCACTTCTAATTGGATCAAAAAACTCATCTAATCCTGCAAGAAAGTTATATATTCGATCCCTTTGAATTTCCTCCTGTCTAGTACGTAGATATGTGGTACATATCATTTTGATAGGATGACGCCTATCAATTTCTTACCATACACTATTCAGCTCAGTGTAATAGAGGTTTACTGGTCTTCCATTTTTCTTGGTCCTTGTGGCTTTACAACGTAACTCGTAATATTGTGACTCATCCGCTCTATCGTAGAAAGTTTGAGTGATACTGTCCCAGATGTCTTTTGCTGTTGGTAGATCAATGAAGAGACCCAGGAGATGAGGTTCCATGGTTTTAAAAAGCCATCTTCGCACAATTGCATCCTCAGTACACCACTTAGCGTAGCCATCATCCTTCTCGTCCACCTTTGGGATCTGCCCTGTTAAATATCCCAGTTTGTTTGATCCTGCAGCGTGAACTTCTATCATACGGGAACAGATTTTAAAGTTCTTATCATTTAATTTAAAACCAACAGGTAAGTTGTTAGAGGTAGGTAATTCAATTGGGTTTAGGTTTTGGTTTATAGTTGTGATGGTTGTCTTGTCTTCAACCATAGTGAATCTCTTGTTTTTTAGATAATGAAGAGAGGAAAGAAAAGAGAGGTTAACTGATTGTGGTATTCATGGATCGGTTTATTGCTCTAATACCATGTTGAACATTGAGTTTTGGTAGAATCCTTTTTCTTTCAAGGAGGAAAGAATATATATATAGGATTCCAAGATTGATACGTATCCTAAATTAAAGGATTACAGCAAAGAACTTTCTAAACTTATCCCCATATAATTGTGATAATCACAAATTTTCCTACAATCATGCTGACATATGATGCAATAGCTGGAGTGATACGAGGATCCATAAATAAGACTATGAATAAGAGAAACTCGGACAAGCAAAAAATATGGAAAAGATAAAGCATATAACAGTAGCACAAATGACATAGATATGCTTGTAGTCATTATAGCTAGGGACATGACCAGCAATCTTATTCTTGTATGGTTCCTTAAACTTTAGTACTCATGGTGTCACCAAATCCTCTTTCTCTCCTCTCGTGGGGGCCGTTGCTCAATATCAGACCTCTATGGGTATAACGACACCAACGCCCTGTCATCAGCTGTGGAGTACACGTCACTCCACATCACTGGCGATGTTATTGGACTTCTTGACTCACTAGGCTTAGAACATGTGTCTTTGGTTGGCCATTAGTTGGGGGCTTCATGGCTTGGCATTTTTGCTTATCGAAACTTGACAGAATCAAGGCTTTGGTCAACACAAGCATTGCATTTATACAGAGAAATCCACACAAGCTAAGCTTCTCTATGCATTCAAGGATTTGTTTGGCAATGATTACTCCTTTTTTCCAGTTATACAGGGTGAGAGTATAATGAAATTTTCATGCTCCACCAAGATGTGAATCAAAAAGTAGGATGCTTCCACAAACCTTTGTAATTTCTTTTTGTCTTGAATTCTCATAAATGCCTAAAATCTTCCTTACTTTGGCTTCAACATGACTTTGCTCTCTTTCCTAATATCCTGCATTGTCTACAACACCAGATTTTGAAGAATCTAAAATTGTAAATCAAAATAAAAAATGAGATTTATCAATACAACTGAAAAGCGAAAAACAAAAATCATTAGAAACAAAAGAGAGAGTTTTTTATTACCTTTAATATTTTGGGTCCTACTTACCACATTAAGTGCCTATTTGTTTGAGTTTTTGGAAGGTGAATAAGCACTTTTTTTCACCGCAAAAGCTTTATTTAAGAAAAATGAATGTTTGACTGTAAAATGGAAATGCACTTTTTTAGTAGATATAGCTTTTTTGGCAGCTAAAATGTAGCTTTTTAAGAAACTCAAATTTGGAGCTTCTCAAAAAAGTACTTTTTCAGGTAGATTTTTCAGATCAATTAATGAGCATATTTTTTTGTGCCTTTTAGACTTATATTTTACACATAATTTTCACAATACCCATAAACTGTACTCTCTCTAGTTACAATTTTTACTCACCATTTGGTTAAAGCATATATCTACTACGTTAACATCCTTTTGAATGCACTAACATATGTAAAATCCTATAAAAATAAAAAAGATTAAGCAAGTCTTTCCCAATCGTCTTGTTAAGCCCATATTACACAAATCATGGTACAGACACAAGTGGGCTCTTTCAAAGTGCAAACATTTAAATTCAGATCATATTTGCTTGTTAGTATAACTAAATCATATATTAAGATTGATCAAAGGCAATTCACATAAATACATCTCATTTCTTAAATTAAATTGAATCAATCTATACAAAAATTAAAAATATATATATTTTTCCTATTTAAACATATAAAAGTATAACTTGTTATACTTATCCTCCAAAACTTATAATTTTCTCCTTAAAATATCCTCGAATTCTTAGTAAATCTCATCCTAATGTTAATTATACACAATTTCATAAAAATATATTAAAAACTAAGTAAAACACAATAATTGGACATAAAAACTAAGTAAAATACTTGAAAATATTTCATGCACATCAAATAAGCCTTTTATTTTGTTATTTTTGTGAAAAAATTGTAGTAATTAATGGGCTAAGAAACATTTCGATTAAGATTCAAAATAAGCCAAAATGGACGAAAAATCCAAATGAGTGGGAAGAAAAAAATTTAAAAAATATATCTATTTATGAAACATTTAATCAAGAATATTTAAAATTATAAGTATTAGTATAAAAAGATCTGTTTATATTTGAAAATTTTCTTGTAACTATTTTTTTGAATAAAATGTTGAAATTGTTTCTCTCTCTATATAAAAATCAAATTAAAGAAAGAGATATGTCACAATATTTTTTCAATACATGTTGAAGTTGAAGTGGTGACATAGAAATTTTTGTATATTAACCTAACTTTTGAAAATGATGCCAAAAATATCTCAATTCAAAATATGAGAAATAAACGCTTGCAAGAGTTTTCATGATAACTGAGAAAACTTTTATAATGAGATTACTAAAGCCTAAATTTTAGATAAACGATTTTTTTTTCTATCATCAATACACTTGATATTATAAGAAAAAGATACTTAAAATATCTGATCTTTTATTAAATAGGTTCGGTCGTAAAAGAAAAACTTTCACTTAGGGATGACAAATATGACCCAGTCCAACCTAATCTTGTTTGACTTCGGCCAAAATTGATCAGGCATGAGTCAAGATTGCATGACATGATTGTTCTAACTTGATATCAAACAAAAAGGTACAAAGTGATATTATTTTGTCAAAAAAGACATTTTTTTAAAACATAAAGTGAATTGGCTATTTTGTCAAAAAAGACATTTTTTTAAAAACATAAAGTGAATTGGGCCAGCCCGATTCGGCAGTTACTAATCAAGCTGAGAGTTAAGCCACAGATCGTTCAGCCTATAGTCAAATCAGGTCACTGGCCGAGGAGCGACCCAAGCCTATTCCCGTACATGGCCATCCCTCGTTCCCTACTTTCACCTTGTTTAAACTTCAACAAAAATTCCATAAACAAGGTTTCAGTGACAATTATTGAGCTATCAAGCAAACTTAATGCCAAATAGGCGAACCGGATGCGATTGCCCCAAGGCTAAATACTTGATGCGGGTCCCGCTCTCTCCCTTGTTCGTTACGACACATTCATTCTGACTTCTTGTCGCTTCCCAGAGTTTCAGATCATGCTGACCTTATCCGACATCAAATCGATAATGTTTGACAGTTTGCTTAAGCTACAATCAACTGAATTCGTTCCGTTGGCTGCCAATACATTGAAGTACACTGGGTCATGAAATGAAATAAATGTTCTCGAATAAATAAACCTTTTGATGTATTCATGAATTTGTCATAAGGCAACCAAAAGATTAAATGCAAAGTGGACGAGCTCCATGTAATACCACTTTAAATTCGTAAGGTTGTAATATAAATTTAATAGCCCTCACTTGAAAGTTTAATGTTATTGTTGTAGGAAAATAAGATATATAGGAGGACGCCGACTGTCGTAAATAACGTTAATGTTTGTATTGTGGAAATCTCCCATTCCCATATGCTTTAATGCAAGCAGTAATTGAATAAGTTAGCAGAATCCTTCCCCTGGACTGGGAAGTGTCTCAAATTAACCAGGAATACCGGCAACGTTGACGCTACTTGATTCTTCATTGAATTGCTTTAAGAACAATTCTCAGATGAGACAGCTTGGCTGATTCATCATATTATACTGATGAAATTAGGCACAGAGAGAGTCAACTGCATTGCTGTTACGCTAAGTATTCTAGCGTATATATACCCATGTGAACCAAAGGGCTTTTTTATTTTCCTTGTAAAACATGATCTCACGTCTCAGCGCAGACCATTTAGCCTGCTTGCACCACAGTTTCCCGCAAGGTGATAGTGATTTGAAAAGGGACTCTACCTCGCTCATACTCATATACGACAGTAAAGAGAATACTGATAACACACCTCAAACGACTCTCACAAACCTTTTCTTTCCTTTCCCGTTAACTTATTATACTGATCCCTGCTAAAGAAAATACCCTCGATCAACTTTAGATTGCATAAAATCAAAGATAACTGTTTACCATCCTTATCCTGTACAGATATAACACATGCTAGGTACATAAATATGAAGTAAAATTCCTATCATGAACAAAGCCTGGGTAAAGATCTTGCACTGCTGTGGCTTGATACCCTTGACTTCATAACTTTAGTCATCTGGGCTTGCATCTTCTTGCAAACTTTCTCCAATTCCATCACCCTCCACTGCATACCCTGCAAATGTTCCCTGAGCTTCACATTATCAGTAGAAAGCTCAACATTCTCGGCATAGAGTATAATTTGCTCACTAGCTTCAGTTATCTTTCCCTTATGTCCAATTTTACCAAGATAACTAGGTGAATCACCATAGATCTTTTTATCATCATTGCCCTGGAAAGAACTTTTAAGCTTGAATTGTTCACATATGAGAGCTTGAACAGCACCCTTTGATGGGAGTCTTTTGTTTTTAGAGAGATGTATGCAAACTTCAGCTGAAAGTTTCTGATAATTTATTGCACAACAAATCTTCATCTTTTCTTCTTTAGACAATCCAGCATGTACCTGTACAATTATTTGAGAATAAACAAACATGCCAAGTTAGACACTTCAAATAGTCTGATTCGGGGAATAGAAAATGTTTTTTTTTATAGGTATTTTAAACTAACGAAATTTCAATACGAAAGTTTTTCTGGTCACAAATGACCATCACTAAGGTTATATGATAAAATGAAATAAGGTAGGGAACTTCAACTGCCTGATTTTGATGTCACGTACGACTCAATCATTTAAGGGATATTTCCTAAAAGTTGTGAAGAGGTGGAGAAGTTCAAGCTCACAGAGAATAGGGGCAAGACAATATTACCTGTAGATACATGTCAACAGCCCGGTAGATTTCATCATAGCAATCTCTAGCAGAATCTGGCAGAGCCATAGCTAAAGACATGAAGTTTGAAGGTTTCAAACAAGGATCAGGGGCCACTTCTGCTATATACAAGTCAACCAAGCTAGCAACTTTCTGTAGTCGCACTGGAGAAACTTGATGAGTTCCTTTACGAAGAAATGATTTCAAAAGCCTCAAAACAAGTTTCACATCATATAAATAATCTGTCCCATATGGAGATGGAATAAGAAGATTGTCTAATGTTGCTTGATCCATTTGAGAACCTATCATACTCTCCAATTTTTTCCTGCTGCTCTTACTTATGTCCAAACTTAAAGCAACTCGAAGAATTCCAAATAAACTCTTGCATGTAACCCAATTTGAATCAATTGTATACAACAAATCAATCACAGTTTCAAGAATTTTGCACTTTTGATCAGATGTGGCAGTATAGAACTTCGATTTTTGATAATAAAGAAGAAATCTGGTAATGATGGCATGATCAACCTTTTGTGAAACCATAGCCTTTATCACCATTTCGACCAATTCAATACTCAAGATTAGAAGATCATCAAACCACCAGTTTGCCTTAGATGTGCCATTCTTCAGACTCTCCGTGCTTCTAGTGTCAGATGAGAAACGGAATCCAGAACTATCCGGGGATGAAGCTGATGGGCAAGAACTAGATTCACTGGGCAAAGCCATCCGTTCGGTAAGAGAATTCATAAATTTGTCAAGAACAGATGAACAAATGGCTAAAGGAAGTACATCCTGGCACTGTCTCATAGCAACCAACAATTCCGACCATGTCCAATAATTCATCTCCTGAAATGCTTTCTCAGTCTTCTCCTGTAAGTTAGGAGTGCCAGAGACAGAATGGTCCATTTCCATGAACTGTGCAGCAGAGTGTAGAAGAAAAATATTGTACGGAGTTATGTCAATTTCACCATTGTTGTAACAGAACCTTGACACAAGCTCAAAATTTCGAGGCCCTCCAGGAAAATCATTAAATATCACCTTGCAATTTCTTGTATCTCCTGTGAATTTACTAAATAATTTGCCTAATCTTCCTGAATATGAAGTTATAATCTTCTGAAAAAACTCATCACAAAAGAGGGTTAGGAACCAAAAAGTATCTAAGGATGCAAAAATTACTGAAATTAAGATATCAGCACCATTGGCTGAAATTAGGGATGTAAAAATTAATGCCAATATTACTGACACAGGACAGAACCAATTACTTCAAGAAACAACTAAAAACCAGTATTCCAAAAATATGAAGAAAGGAAAAGGAGGAGAAACCAAAAACTGTTTTCACTGCTGAGAAACGACACCATGTCAAACGAAGTTGCTTGGATTCAAGCTAACAGAAACATAATGAAGGCCGTAATAAAGTTAACGCTCAATCATTTTCATAATGGAATCTTTGGAGTAGAAATGCCCAAAAGAATGTAACACATTGAAATAAGCAAAAAGGAAAGAAAAGTGAGATTAAAAAGGGAATCTACAGCCAAACCTGCAAAAGAAAGGTGACAGGTCGTTATGAGCAATAAATTGTGCATGGCAATCAAAAGAGGAGATATCTGCTACTAAACAACACAACATAGCAAAGAAGGGTAATAAACAGTAGTAAATGCCGTGAAAGCACTACTAGTCCTCAGACAAATAAAGGTTTCAACAATGAAGTCCCTTATAAAAACAGCAATAAGTGGGAGAAGAAACAGAAGATTGGAATAGCAAGTAGCCAAAATAGAAGAAAAGGACGCTATGGGTATTGCTCCCACAAAGCTGTAATGTAGGTGCAAATTTAATGGAGAGTGGAAGTAGATATCATGAGGTTATTGATATGGGAGGTAAGAGAAAAAAGTAAAAGCGAATGTGGGGGTCACAGAACTACTCAAATTCCATATTTTACACGCTTAAGGAAAATTTAGCCGCTTCTGCTACTGCATTAATAAGCGGAACAATGGCAACAATTAAAAACATCAATAAATATACTAGCATCATCGAGTACCCAAAGAAAAAAAATAAAAGAGCTAATTGTGAATAAATTGTACAATACTGACTGATAGATAGTACGAGTTCACCGAATTAGCAGGGGAAAACTTAAATCAAAACATCAGTGCCAATAAGTCTGGAAAGGAAAAAGGTTGAGTTTACCTTGTGCACCATGAAAGTCTCTCCGCCATTTACATCCACTTCAAGATCACAGCTAACTGCCATGACCCAGAATGACGTTAAAACCCACCTCAAATGAAGTGTCTTCCTTCAAGTTCCTTGACTTCAACCAAAAAAAAAAAATTGTTTGTTTCTGGGGTATAGAAATAGTTTCAGAAAAGAAAACTTTAACAATCCAAGAGAGAGCCACACAAGGCCATATTCTGAGATGTGAAAGAAGACAAATAGAAAAGAAGCAGGTGACTTGCTTTGGTTTTGCAGAAAGGGTGTGACTTGTGAGCAAGCAATGTCACTTACACGCTAAACACGCACTGCGGTTCTCAAATACGATGAATATACATAAGCCAAAAATAGTGCAAGGAGCAACCAGATCAGTTGCTTAAGGACAGATGAGAAAATTATATAGTGCAAGGACCCAGAGAAAGAGAGCTTTACTCGGAGACAGAAACAGTATGTCAAACTATAAAGAGAAGAGAGAGAAGAAAAACAGTTGATTATGTGCGAGAGTGTGACCACTACCAGTAGCCTCCATCTGACATTCCTGTAAAACAATATTTTCCCACTAACCAAGAAAAAAAGCCTTCGGTAAACCACCTCTCAATTATTTCAAAAAGCCAAACCATTATAATAATCATAGTCACTAAAGAAGAAGAAGAAGAAGAAGAAGTTATCGTATCCGTGAAAATGGTGACTTCGCAGGACCCTAATCTTCAAAACTGAAGCTTGTGGAGTGGCTTTTACTTGTACTATTATTCCCATTTCTTAGGCTCTTTATTTAGATTAAATATTGGTCTCTTCATTTGATTTCATGGTCTATCTTGATCCAGTACGAAAAAATCGATGAGATGGGGGCCACTCTTCTTCATTGGTCCGTCCAAATGGGGCCTACTAATAAAACTTTCATTTGGTGAACGGACCATCTTGGTGGACCGTACATTGATCTTCCTACTTCTATTCGTTGAACTTGATCACATCACACCATTGGTTAATAAGACTAGGATTTGCCCTTCATTGAGCCCTCATGAATTGGCATCCAATTTGATGTTTGAGATAAAACGGAAACTAATATAAAAATGGTTAATAATAAACCATATTAAATGGTTATTTAAACTTAAATGTGTATACTTGAGACATTACCCTTGAGGCATGTATGGGGACTGGCGTCGCACCGTACAACTGTTAAGTTAGCTTCAACCACTTTCGAGTTTCGATGGGAGGGCACGTGATTACCCAGGTCAAATGACATTTTTGCCCTTGACTGAAGATTCCATCAAGGGTATTTCGGGTAGTTCTGCGGTCAACCCTTAGGAGTCAATGGTATTTCTGGTATTTTAGGGAGATACGAAGGACGTTTAATTTTAGGCTTCAACCAACTTGATGGATCTTTCTAAGATGGTGATGTGTCAAATGGGTGATCCCTTAAATGAAATCATTAACCAATCAAACTTGGCAAAATAAGAGGCGTTCATCCCACGATAACGTCGTTTCAATCTTGACGTTTATTTCATTTTGCTTGTAATTGTCTCGCATTGGTCGTTGTTTTAGCTGTCTTCTTTTGTAGGGGAGTCTCCAAACGACTTGTCGCCTTCCACTATTATTTCTATTAATTTTTCAAAAAAGTTAATACTTACCCATAGGTCACCAGAATTTGTTCTCTACGAAGCTTAAATTCTTCTACTCCCCATATCTTAAAGGAAAAAAGGACAGGAAATTGTTCAAAATGTAAGTAAACAAAAGAAGCATCATTAAAAGACTGTTTTGTCATTTTCTTTTTGGCAGATATTATATAACCTCTCCACCGGCATGAAGATACGATTGCATTAAAAAAAAAATCATATATGATGTCCCCTTTTGAGAAAGAAAGAAAATTGAAAACAAAGGTTAATTATTTAGTTAGAGAAGGACTGCAAAAGAAGTTGTGACAACGAAATGGATCTTTTGGTGTTGAGTTGATCGCGTCCCTTTTATTTCAAAATTCAAACTCAATGCTTGTCTTCTGCGCATCAAAGTATTCTGCGGAAATATTTGATAAAATTGGTTAGATTTGTTGGAAATCAATCCTCATTAAATCATTGGTGCAGTGGAAAAAAAATTTATGATTTCCGATTGGATCCAATAATTGAATAACTTGAATGATAAAACACGAATTGGAAAATAAAAAATCATACATAATTCGTTTTTCCTGTTAAAATCCTTTGAAATCTTTTTGATATGTCAATTACGAGCTATTCACTTATCCAATTTCTAACAGTATTTACATAGCAGCTCCTTAAACTTTTGAAAGGAATTTACTAGGAGTACTAACTCTCCTATACTTACTACTTTTTATAGAAAAAGTGTTAGGCTTTTTAAAATTTCTATTAAAATTAAATACCTTAATTATAATTAAAGTCAAACTTTAATTATAATTAATTTAATTTTAATAAAATCAAATATATCATATTTGATCTCTAAAGTTTTTCAAACTTTATAATTAAGTTCAACTTAATTAAATTTGATTTTTCCTTGACAAACTACTTTTTAATGTGTGAATTAGAATTATAATTTATAATCATTGTCAATATATTAGGAACACGAGAATCAAATAAATTAAAACTTCTTTTAATTTATATTCAATTCTCTAATTATACAATTCATAATTATAGATCAAGATTAAAGTCTAGTAATATGTTATGACGACTCAAATATCAAGAATGTCAAAGTGCTTTGACTTAACCTGTCTATGCATAGTTATAATGTATACTTTAATCCTTTTATCATCCAATGTTCTAACTAGATAGAGGATGGATATAGAGTCTATTCTTTTATATCCAATCATACTCATTCTTACTAATTAGTAATCGATTTGTAATTGATATTTGAAAATGCCTTTTTAAATGTCAATTCAATTTGGCCAGAGAATTCCATAAATCACTACTAACTAAAAATAGTACAACATTACCTCTAATTACTTTAGAGTGACGAATTCTTTATTAACTTACTCAATTATATCCACACGGTTCATACAACATTCGAGTACTGCCGACTGAATTATCTTTGGATAATTCATAAGTAGCATCAAAACACAGTAATTCCCATGCGAGATACCTTGGGATTCTCATAGTTGAGTTAGTTCAGTGACATATTCTATAATAAGCACCCATACATTAGTTTAAGTATCTCCATATTTTAATTTATAAGATCAACTACTTTCTTCATAAGAAAGAAACATAATGTGTACTAGTTTTATCATTTCAACAATATCTTGTCTTTGATGAAACTATAACTAGAAACAATTAGGAACAATACATAAGTGTAAATTGAAACTCATAATTATGATCTTATCATAATTTCAGTTACACAGTAATCATTCCAGGGATTTTATCTTTAATATTAAAATATCAAATGTAATTAACTTAATACACAATGATAAAGAATGTCTTTTTATTAATTAAATAATAATTTCATGCATCAAATTGTAACCAACCGATTGGGTGAAAGGGCATAAAGTAACAATCTCCCACTTGTAAAAAAGCCAATCGCCGATGTATCTAATACCATATTCGTCCATATGTCGATCTTGTCTCTTTTGAGATAATCACTTAGTGAGAGGATCTGCAAGACTCTCTTCAGTGAGAATTTGCTCTAATGCTATGACTTTCTGCTCCACTATCTCCGTAACTAAGTGAAACTTCCTAAAGTATATGTTTGGACCATTGATGAAACCTTGGTTCCTTTGCCTATGCAATAGCACCGTTGTTGTCACAATACAATATTATATCTCAATAATGCTAGGAACCACTCCAAGTCAGCAATGAACTTATTGAGCCAAATTACTTCATTTGCCACCTCTAACATTAAAATGTAATTTGCCTCTATCGTTGAATCTGTAGTGGTTGGTTGTTTGGAACACTTCTAACTTATTGTATCACCATTTATTGTGAAGATGTATCCTGACTACTATCATCAAGATCTAACTAGAAACTAGCATTTGAATATCCTTGAACTCTCAGTTTAACTCCTCCGTAGACCAAGAAAACATCTTTAGTTCTTCTCAAGTACTTTAAGATGTTTTTCACATTAGTCCAATAAAACTCACCTAGATTGACTTGAAACCTACTCGTTATGCTCAAAGCATAAGAGACATCTAGTCTAGTACATAGCATCGCATACATGATTGATCTAATTTCCAAAGCATATATAACACTATTCATTTTCTCTCTCTTTTGTGTCTTTGGACACATACTATATGAGAGAGAATTCCCATACGATATGGGTAAGAATCCTTTCTTGGGATTTTCCATGCTAAACTTCTTTAGCACTTTGTCTATGTACGTGGATTAGAACAACCCAAGCAACCTCTTTGATCTATCTTTATAGATCTTTAGTCCAATAATATAGGCTGCTTATACCATATCTTTTATAGAGAAGTTCTTAGATAACCAAATCTTTACAGATTAAAGCATAGATATTTCGTTTCCAATCAACAATATGTCATCCATATATAACACTATAAAAAAGACTACACTCCTACTAACCTTCTTATAGACACATGGTTCATCCACATTTTTTATAAAATCAAACTCTTTGATAGTCTTATCAAACGAATGTTCCATTTTACAGCTTTCATACTTGATTAGGAAACCTTTTGGATTCAAAACCCTCAGGTTATGTCATATATACATCTTCCTATAAATTCCCATTGAGAAATGTTGTTTTGACATCCATATACCAGATTTCATAACCATGACATGTGACTATAAACAATAAGATCCTATTGGATTTTAACATAGCTAGTAGCGAAAAGGTTTCATCAAAATGAACTCCTTGTTTTTATTTGTAACCTTTAGCTACTAACCTTGCTTTCTACATATTGTACATTACCATACATGTTAGTTTTTTACTTAAAAACCCACTTGCATTTAATAGGTACAATACGATCAGACGCATCCACCAAGGTCCATACTTAGTTAGTATATATGGATTCCATTTCAGATCTTATGGCTTCACGTCATTTTAAAGAATCAATGTTAGACATTGCTTCTATAAATGTAGTAGGCTCATCATGTATGAACGATACATTATCCTTCCCCTGCTTAATATCTAGATTTAATCTAGTGGCGGGACGATATATACTATTAGTGTGTTGCGAACTATGTGTCTCTTGAACCCTCGGTTGGACATCATATGTGTCATCTTAAGGTTTTTATTCCATTTTAATTTAAATTTGTGACTCTTGAACTTCTTCAAGTTTTATCTCACTCCTATACTTTCTTTGAAAATAAATTCTCATTTTAAAAATGTAGCATTTCTTGAGACAAATACCTTTTGCTTAAGAAGATGGTAAAATTGATATTTGATACTCTCTTTTGGATACCTCACAAATTTGCATTTATCTTATTTAGTTTGAAGTTTTTCAGATATAGCACGCTTTATATAAGTATCACATCCCCAAATTTTTAAAAATGACAATCTTGGTCTTCTACCAGTCTATATCTCATATGGTGTCTTATCAACCGATTTGGATGGAACTTTATTTAGAAGTTAAGCAGTGGTTTCAATAGCATATCCCTAAAAATAGATAGGAAGGACTGTATGACTCATTAAAGAATGTACAATATCTAATAGAGTATGATTTCTCCTCTTAGATACTCCATTATGCTGTGAAGTTACAGGAGGAGTCCATTGTGACAGAATCTCATTCTCTTTTAAGTAACGAAGAAATTTTTAGTCTAAGTATTCACTACCTCGATATAATCTTATTGTATTAACACTTTTAGTAGTTTGTTTCTCAACCTCAAGTCTAAATTCTTTGAACTTTTCAAATGATTCATACTTTTGTTTCATCAAGTACACATAACCATACCTAGAATGATCATCTATGAATGTAATGAAATATGAGAATCCACCTTGAGTACTTGTGGATATATGTTAGACCCCGTTTCCGAAGTCTAACTCGAATGCAAAATATCTTAATATGTGAACTTATTTCCATGACCTTGACCATTATCGATTTATCTTCTCTTTTCTGATATCACAACTGTCGCATACTTATAAAACATATTCATCACCCATACTTGCCTTCAACAACTCTCCTTTTTAGTTCAGCTCCGCTCTTCTACTATCCATTTATCCATTTCAACCTGAATACCTCAAGGAACAACGTCGGTGAGTCCACACTTTACATATATACATGCT
>JAOQMS010000009.1:2278879-2290142 GCA_027563885.1 Erythroxylum longipes | reverse complement strand
TAATATTAATAATATTCTTCATCATTATCACTTACTAATATATAACATTGCTTTTTGATAGGACCAAATACAGCAGATTATTGAGCGGCGGTCTCAGCAATCCGAAAATGTTGATGAGGCTGACACTTACTTGGAAGCAGTTGGTGGTATGGATCGTCGTGGGAGGATATTCGGACTAGGGTCATTTGCGAACACTTGTTATTCGCAATCCTTTACATCGAGTACAGCAGCATCTACTAGGTGGTCCAACAAAATGGAGGCGCTTGAGAGCACAGTGCAGACATTGTCCGCTCAGTTGCAACAGACGTTGGAAGAGGTGCGTCAATTGCAAGAGTCGATGGTTGAGCAACAACAGACGATAGAAGTGCAACAACAGTCGTTAGATTTATACGCTCAGCTGCGTCGAGAGTTCGATGAACTGAAAGGCAAGGGCAGCAGGTCACTGCACCTACCAGACGATCCACCTACTCTTGATCAGTAGGATAATATTGGTTATTTACTTTGTATTACAGATATTATTATTTACAATGTAATGTTTTTATTATTAATTAAGATATTTTAATTTTTATTCATTAATCAAAATTTTTATTTAATTATTTATATCTAATTAAATATATATTATTCATAAAATTTTTAGACGGTTATAATCTAAATATAATGGAAATATATATTTAAAAAAATTAATAAAAACTGTACCGACGAAAAAATACACAATGTCCGTTGGTAATTTCCTATATAATATACCGATGGAAAATACTTTCCGTCGGTAATAGATCAAAATTTACCGACAGACAAGACGTTACAGTCGGTAACTTTACCGACCGTATTAGAAACATTCCGATGCTAAATTTACATATGGGTGATCAACTTACCGTCACTAAATTTTGCGACGGAAAATGCCTGACGGTCGGTAACTTTTCAGTTGAAAGTACCGACGATTTATTTTTATTCCGTCAGTAAAATTACCGACGGTAAGCAAACGTTCCATCGGTAAGTTTAGATACGGCCGAATCCCTGACGTTTTTGGCCGTCGGTTTTTTCCGTCGGTAATGTTATATACCGCGGAATATTTGTCATTTCTGTCGGTATTTTCCGTCCCTAATTTACTATTTTCTTGTAATGTGAATCATATGACATATGTGAATCTTGCTTGTTAGGCAAGATGACTAAATTATCTTTTAAAGGAAAGGGTTAATGAGCGAATGAGTTATTAGACCTAATATATTCTGATGTATATGGTCCGATGTCCATTTGTGCCAGATGTGGTTTTATGTACTTCATTACCTTTATCGATGATTATTCACAATATATAAAGCATTTGAAATGTTCAAACAATTTAGACATAAAGTAAAAAAATAGCTCGGTAAAAGTATCAAGACACTTTGATTAGATCGAGGAGGTGAATACTTGAACGAGGAGTTTCTAAGTTATCTCAGGGATAATAGGATTGTATCCTAGTAGACTCCACTTTACACACCGCAACACAATGGTGTGGCTGAAAGGAGAAACCAAACCTTGATGGACATGGTAAGGTCAATGATAGGCTTAGCAGATCTACCGAAATCCTTTTGGGAATATGCACTCGAGACTGCTGCTTATGTGATAAACTAAGTCCCTTCATAAGCAGTTGATGTTACTCTATATAAGATATAGACTACCAAAAAACCCTATCTTTCTTATATGAAAGTTTGGGGTTGTTCGGCTTACGTGAAGAGAATTCAATCAAATAAGCTTGAAGTCAAATTTGACAAACGTCTATTTATAGGATATCCTAAAGAAACAATTGGCTATCAATTCTACAATGCTTTAGAGCAAAAGGTGTTTGTCTCAAAGAATACTATCTTTTTAGAGAAAGAGTTTCTTCTAAGAGAAGACAGTGGGAGAAAAGTTTAACATGTTGAAGTTCATGATATTCAAACAGATGCAGATCAACTACCTGAACCTGAGATTGTTGTTCATAGAGATGAGACAACAGTTGAACCTTCTGACACACAAAATGTTTGTAGGTTAAGTAGGATACATAATGTTCCAAAGAGATGGACTTTGGTTGACCCACCTGAAGGGCTAAAACCCATAAGATGTAAGTGGATTTTCAAGAAGAAAATCGACATGGATGGTAATATGATTACCTATAAAGTGAGGCTAGTCGCTAAAGGTTATCGTCAAAGATAAGAAGTTGACTATGACGAGACATTTAGCCCTGTAGTCATGCTTAAATCCATTATAATACTCCTTGCCATTGCTACTCATTATGATTATGAGATATGGAAAATAAATGTGAAGATGACTTTCTTGAACAAAAACCTAGCCAAGGATGTGTATATAATACAACCTGAGGGCTTCATATCTAAAGATGGCAAAAATGTATGCAAGCTTCAAAAATCCATTTATGTATTAAAGCAAGCATCTAGAAGTTGGAACATCCGGTTTAACGTGATAATCAAAAAGTTTGGTTTCTCACAAAATCCAGAGGAACCTTGTGTGTACAAGAAGGTTAGTGAGAGTGCTATCATATTCCTTCTGTTATATGTGGATGACATATTACTAATAGGAAATAATGTCTCAAGTTTGCAATCTGTCAAAATTTGGTTGTCCTGGAATTTCTCCATGAAAAACCTTGGAGAAGTAACTTAAATATTGGGAATAAAGATTTATAGAGATAGATTAAGGAGGTTGCTAGGTCTTTTACAGTCTACATACATAGATAAAGTGCTAAACGGATTTAGCATGGATCAGTCCAAGAGAGGGTCTCTTCCCATGACTCATGGGATAAAACTCTCAAAATCTATGTATCTGAAGAGACAAGATGAGAGGACTCACATGAGTTTGATGCCGTATGCTTCAGCAATAGGATCAATCATGTATGCTATGTTATGTAGAAAACTTGATATATCGTATGCTCTAAGTGTTACGACCAAATATCAATCAGATCTTAGTGAGTGTCACTAGATGGCTGTCAAGAATTTCCTAAAGTACTTGAGAAGGACTAAGGATGTATTCTTAGTATATGGAGATGAAGATCTCATAGTGAGCAGGTATAAAGATGTCAGTTTTCAATCTGACTAAGATGAATTCAAATCCCATTTAGGTTAAATTTTCACATTGAATGGTGGAGTAATCAGTTGGAAGAGTTCCAAATAAGAGACAACTGCAGATTCAATGACCGAGTTAGAGTACATTGTAGCTGCAAAAGCAGCAAAAGAAGTTGTTTGGATTAAGAAGTTCGTTATAGAACTTGGAGTGGTTCTGAGCATTGTAGACCCGATACTATTGTATTGTGACAATAATGGGGCTATTGCTCAAGCCAAGGAACCAAGGTCTCATCAGAGGTCCAATCACGTACTCAGGAGATATCACCAGATCAGGGAGATTATTGATAGAGGTGATGTAAAGATATAGAGAGTGCCTACAGATCAGAACATTGCTAATCCTTTGATTAAGCCACTTCCTTAATTGAGATTTGATTCTAGTGTACTCGCCTGTGGTATTGATACAAAGGTGATTGGATTTAGTGTAAGTGAGAGGTTGTTAGAGTAGTGCTTTAAAGGCAATCACCTTTATCACTTTTGTATTAAATCTTTTTATTAATAAAGAGAAAGGCAATTTTCATTAATTTGATGTTTATTTACTTATGAATTGATGTCGATCTTAAATCAAATTAATGAAGTCCATGATACAAAATATAGCATGAAGGAAATCATGATGAGATCATGATAATGAGATATCATGTGCAATTATCGTAGTATCTAAATTATCCCTAGTTATAGGATTAATCAGACAGGGCATTATTAATCTGATAGACTAGCACATGTTATACTCTTTGATTTGATCAAGCAGTAGATCTCATAAACTGTAAGCATGAGATGTTTGGAGTTAATATGTGGATGCTTACTAAGAGTAATAAGTACATCGGATGACTTGCTATGAGATTATCATATGGATGATCTATCAAAAATCAGTGATTAATCTCTTCATAGCAATGGTGCAAATATCCTTAGACTTGATTCATAGCAATGGTGCAAATATCCTTAGACTTGATTCATAGCAATGGTGCAAATATCCTTAGAGTTGAGATACTCGAGGATATCTTGGATACTGATCCTATGCTTTGACACCATTCCTTATCTCCTCAAGACGAGGTCACTCATAAGGTGGTGATTGGGTATAACTATTAGTATTCGAAGGTAATAGGGTAGCCAATAAAGGATTCACCACTCCTGATAGAAGGAGATGATACCCATGACCTCTTGTCGGGGTCATTACTTGGGAGTCTCTGGTAAGAGTAGTTATGTTTCATGAAGAGATTCTTTAATGACACATAGAGTAATGAGATCTCCAGGACAAGAACTAACATTACTTGGACTAAATGTAACATATTCAGTCTAGTGGGAGTTGACACATATCCCATACCCTAAACTAAGTGGGGTATAGGATGGTGAAGGGACAAATTGTACGGTAATTATCTATGGAAAGATTTGTAAGTTGGATAATTAACTATCGAAGAGATCGTGTGTTAATTCATGTACGTTATGGTAAATTGGCATCATGAAACCCTTCAAGATTTGCTTAGATTAAGAGTTAATTCAAATGGCATGAAACAATTCATGATATGCTCTGATTAAGAGTTAATTCATATACCCAAAATAACTGGGAACCTAAGTATGGATATAATGTTTACTTTTTTATATGCAATCAGGTTCGTTCTTATTAATTAGTAATTGATTTATAATTAATATTTGAAAATGTCAGAAAATTCCACAAATAAGTACTAATCTAGAACAGTAAAACATTCTCGCTAACTACTTTAGAGTGATTAATCCTTTATTGACTTACTCAACTATCTCCATATGGTTCATATTGCATCCAAGTACTACCGACTGAATTATTCTTGGACAGTTAGTAAGTAGCATCAAAATATAGTAATTTCTGTAGGAGATACCTTGGTAATCTTAAGTCTAAGGATTAATTATACAACAATCATCACGAGGAAATCCAAAGAAACATAAGTAATATTACATTTGGGATTCTCATAGTTAGGTTAATTTAGTATCTTATTTTCTAATAAACACCCACACATTAGTTTAAGTATCTCCACACTTCAATTTATGAGATGAATTACTTTTTTCATAAGAAAGAAACATAATGTGTGCTAGTTTTACTGTTTCAAAAAATCCCGTCTTGATGAAACTATAACTAGGAACATTTAGGAACAATACATAAATGTAAATTAAATCTTATAATTGTGATCTTATAATAGTTTCGATTATACATTAATTATCCCAGGGATTTTACCTTTAGTATTAAAAATCAAATTTAATTAACTTAATACATAAAGATAAAGAATGCCTTTTATTAATAAATAATAATGTTATACATCAAATTGCAACTAACCAATTGGCTGCAAAAGTATAAACTAACAAGATTTACTAAACTATCAATAATCAGAAACAACTTAATAATGCTGATATCATTGACTAATGATACTAAATATATAAACATAAAATGAAATAAAATCATCAATGTGTGTGCATATTTTTAACAAAATTTTAATTAGGAGTATTAATCAATTTTACAATACTAAGATGAACTTAAAAAAGTGACACGAAAATGATTGAACTTTCAATTTGTTATAAAAATAGCTTGACTTTAACTTATATGCTAACGTAGCTTACATGACATGCCACGTCAAATTAATTGTTTTGTCAAATTTATTAAATTATAAAATAATTACTTTAAAAAATTGAACATGTGATATGGCATGTCATGTAAGTGATGTTAATGGAGAAATTAACACTGGATTAATTTTTGTACGAATTGAAGGTTCAAGCATTTTAGTACCACTTTTAAAGTTTGAGATAATATTACAAAATTGAGTAAAATTTGTGATTATTTTTACAATTATAATAAGTGTTTTTGACCTACAACCAAAAATAAAAATATTATTATTATTAAAAGGGTAAATTACTTTTAAAATCTTCAATTTTTACATGTATTTTGTAATACTAATAAAAATATTATAAATAATAGTAAAATACTTGAACTTTTAATTGTTGTAAAATCAAACCACTATTAACCATATATTTTGTGCTTTGTGAATAAAATTGGGGGAATTTTAATTGTGATGAAAACAATTATAAACATACGACTAAGAAATAATGCAAACTTAAAATATGAA
Source organism: Erythroxylum longipes (assembly GCA_027563885.1). Lineage (NCBI taxonomy): Eukaryota > Viridiplantae > Streptophyta > Magnoliopsida > Malpighiales > Erythroxylaceae > Erythroxylum > Erythroxylum longipes. Next base: position 2,283,967 of record JAOQMS010000009.1, on the reverse strand, counting down.
AATATAATCAATCTAAAATAAACCTTTTTCTAAATTCACATCCACTATTGAAGGTCTAACTGATTATTAATATAATTATAAATCAATTTACACTTAACTATTGACCATTAAAACTATTTTCCTATTTATTGTTAGTAATAGTAAATTAGAAAGAACGCAACTTAATCAACAATGACACTAAACAACTTAAGTCATGCACCAAAGATTTAGCTTAATAGGAGCTTTAATAGTTTGAAAGATAAATGAAACAAAATAACAAAAGCACAAACGATAAATTTTAGTTCAATCAATCGTTCTTTGTAAGTTTAAGAATTCTAATGAGTAATTCCTTAAGCCATTGTCTCTTAACAAATTGGAGGATTAGACAATTATGAATTTAATATACAATTGAGTAATAAATTATAAAAAATAGTAAACCAATATATATTTGAGTAATTAAGTGACATAGTCATGGAAAAGAAACAAATGAGAACCTTTGATACTTAAAATATAAATCAAATAATAAAAAAAGATTAGTTATCACAATTTTATAGGGGGAGAGAGAGAGAGAGGGAGAGAGGGAGAGGAGAGGAGAGGAATCTTTATCCCAAAACCCAATAAAACTTCAGTAAAAAACTAACCCAAAATTAGGGTTTTTAGGCTCTTTAAATCGTGGGTGCATCTAATTGTTGTCACAAATACGGTTTTGAACATCTAGATGTTTCAGACCGTGTTCCACAATTAGGGTCGAGCCTTAGGCAAAAATAGGATCTAAGCCCACATTCCAGTTCGATTGGGCCTGGTCCACTTTTTATTTTTTATTTTTATTTTTAGAAATATATATAATTTTGAAAAGAATAAATTCAACTAAATTTATTACAAAACAAAGTGAACAAAAAATATTATATATTAGAAATGCAACATTCATTAATTAATACAACTGCTTAATGAAAATGAGTATTTTTAAAAATGTTTATATTACATGTACATAAAATTTTGAAATGAATAAGTTCAAACTAAAAATTATTTTTAAAGAATGTGAACCAGAAGATTACATATGAGAAATGCAACATTCATTTAATTAACACAATTGTTTAATGAAAATGAGTTTTTCAAAAAATGTATATATTAAATGTACATAAAATTTTGAAATGAATAAGTTCAAACAAAATATTATTTTTAAAGAAAGTGAACCAAAATATTATACATGAGAAACACAACATTCATTTAGTTACATAATTCCTTACTAAAAATGAGTTTTTTAAAATGTATATATTAAATGTACATAAATTTTTGAAAAGAATAAGTTCAAACTAAATATTATATTTTTAAAAGATTATATATGAGAAATGCAACATTCCTTTAGTTATACAACTGCTTAACGAAAATGAGTTTTTTTAAAACTACATATTAAATGTACATAAAATTTTGGAATGAATAAGTTCAAACTAAATATTATTTTCGAAGAAAGTAAATAAAAAGTTTAAATATGAGAAATACAACATTCATTTAATTAACACAATTGCTTAATAAAAATGAATTTATAAAAGATGTATATATTAAATGCACAAAAAATTATAAAATGAATAAGTTTAAACTAAATATTGTTTTTTAAAGAAAGTGAACCAAAAGATTATATATGAGAAATGCAACATTCATTTAGTTAGCGCAATTGCTTAGTGAAAACATCAGAAACAACCTCTCCACTAGTTAGGAGTAAGGCTACAGACTATTAAACCTCTATAGACCCTGCACTTCGGTGAGACTTTTTACTGAGTTGTTATTTTTTTAGAAGTTGAATATAATTGTATTAATTTCATGAGAATTACAAATTTAAGTATATGATACAGAACCTACTCTTCACTGATCATCTCACCTATCATTATATTACTATTTTAGTATATCAAGTCTTACTTTTCTTATTTTCCTATCATCCACTCTTATATTGAATAGAGGTCCCTTGCTTCATTTTGTTTTGTGTGATTACTAGTTGATTAGTCGCTTGATCTTCATTTCTTGTGAAATTTTTGTTCCAACCGTCTAGCTATTATATTCAATTTGTAATGTAAAATTATACTTCGCAGAATTTGCTCTTATGTCTTTGACACTTTCTTGAATATCCTATTGCTCCTTTCTTTTTAGATAAGTAGCACACTGTTGCAGTAAGGCTAATCGTCTTTAACACTTTGTAGTCTACCTTGTAATTGTAATAAGACTTTCCAGTCAGTTAGACTCTATTGAACATCTAGCAATTCTCTAATTTTTCCCATAAGCTTTTTGAGAAGTTACATTCAACCATAAAGTGATGCATTGTCTCATCTTTTTCCCTGCATAGTTTGCAAGTTTGTATGGAATCTCATATTTAATTATATCCATAGTGCCCATTTTTCCAATACACCCAACCATAATATGAAGGCATAAGTAGGAGATGTATCTTGGTCCCAAACTAGTTTACACCATCGTAATCTAATGTTTGCTTTATTAAAATATTCTCCTACATACCTATGTAGAAAACTCCATTTGCTTCCTAGCATTCCATTAGATTATATCTTCTCTATATTGCTTAGGATTATATGAAGGTAAGTTCTATATAATCAGCTCAGCTCCTCTTTTGCTATAGAAAGGCCATATCCATTTAATTGCCTATATGAATTCTTTCACCGTGATGTTTCTTGGAATAATAGATCTTAGTTGTTAAGCTTCTTGTAGGCTGTATAGAGGGACATATGTTAGCCAATTGTCATACCACAGGGATATGTTTTGTCCATCTCTAATTTTATAAGTTACTAAACACTCCATCCAGTATCTAGTAGCAAGCATCTGCTTCAAGTTCTAAGACATGTTTTAGTTTTCCTTAATGCCCCATATGTTGTTTCCTTTAATATGGAATTCATGGATCCATTTGATCCACAAGTCCTCTTTCCTTTTCTGAATATGCCATAGTCTGTTTCCTAACATCACCTTATTCATAATTTTTTTTAATATGAGTCCCAGCCCAACTGTTTATTTAGGTAGACAGATCTTAGACCATTTGACCTTAAGAATCCTGTATGAGTTACTATTTTCTCTCCAAAGGAATTCCTTAAGATTCCTATCTATTACTTTCAAGGAATCTTGAGATAGGGTTAGATGGCTAAGCCAACAAGTTGAAAGATTGCTTAATAAGGAGATCGTTATTTGTAGCCTACCTCATTAAGATAAGAATTTGTTATAGCAGTGGTTGATTCTCTTGCTTATAACATCCAATAGTGACATACAATCCATCATACTAATTTTCTTTTATGAGATGGGAAATCCTAAATATTTGATAAGGAGAGCAACCTGTTTGAACCCAATCCATTGCCTTGATTGCTACTTCATTATTGACTCCAGTAGATAGAAAATAGGAGTTTTTAGTTTGATTCATACTCAGTCCTTAGACAGCTAGGAACCTCTCCAAAGCGTTTAATTAAGGGGTTTTTAGCTCCAAAAAATAGCGAAATATCATTAGCAAAAGCAAGGTGGCAATTTTTAGACCTTTTCAATTATGGTGGTATTTGAAATCTAGATTCCTTGAGATTTCCATGGAAATTATAACATATAAGACCTCTATTCCAAGTACAAATAGGTAAAGGGACAGGGGGTCCCCTTGTCTGTCCCCTCCTTATATTGAAATGCATTGTAGGTTCTCCATTGACCAAGATTGCATAAGAGGGAGATGAGATACACTTCATCACCCAGTTCCTAAACCTACATGGGAATCCTACTGCTTGTAGCATTCTGTTTAGGAACTTCCAACTTATGGAGTCATAAGTTTTTGTAAGATCAATATTTGGGGTGCAACTTTGTATTGACAGATTAACATTATAGGCTTTGAACAATTCCTAACTCAATAATCTTCTGATATTTCTTTCTCTTACAAACACATTCTGAGATGTGTTGATTAACTTGTTAAGTCAATTACTTATTCTTCTAGCTAGGATTTTTAATATTACCTTGTACACCACATTGCAATACAAAATTGGCATAAATTCCATCAATCTATTTGCATACTCACTTTTAGGGATCAGGCTGAAAAAAGTCTTGTTCCACTCCTTCAAAATTTTATCCCTCATAAAGAAATCCATGATTGAATTGGTAACATATTCCCCTATTGTCTCCTATATGTGTTGGAAGAACCTCTCACTGAGCCCATCAGGCCTAGGAGATTTATTAAGATGTATGGAAAATAAAGCTTCTTTGACCTCCTCCTTTATGAACTCCTTAATGAGCATCTGCTGCTCTCACTCTATGATGCTTCTAGTGTTCATTATCACCTCCTATGGAATTTCTACTGCTTCCTTTTCTACTACTATGTTCTTCTTAAAGTAGTCATATGCCATCCTCTTCATCTTCTCCTGTTTTAAAACTTGTACTTCTTCCTCATTCATTAAGAATCTGATATTGTTTTTGTTCCTCTTAGCTTGTATAGAGTTGAAGTAGTAGCTTGTGCATCTTTCACCCTCTCTTAGCTAGCTCATTTTTTTTTCTGCCTTAATTGTTAATTTAGTGTCTCCAAATCCTCATTACACATCTTTAGCAACTCCGATTCGTACTTTTTCATCATACTTTCTACTGACTTATCCATGGCATCCCTTTAACATTTTATTAGTTCTTCCAATTCCTCTTACTTCCTTAGGAACATCAGATCCTCATTTGTCCCTGGGATACCCCTTAGGTTGTATTTAACTGCTTTTAGTTTTTGTAAGCATGAGAAACTCTTGGAGCCTTTTACTTTTGTCTCCATAACCTTTTGAATTGTCTCCATAAATCTACAGTGTTTTAGTAGGTAGATGAAAAACCTAAAAGATTTCTACCTCTTTCTTCGTCTAGCTCCCCACTCAATCAATATTAGGCTATGATTAGAAGTAAGACGTTTTATAAAGATCGCTAAGCTTTATGGAACTATTGTAGCCATTGCGCGTTTACTAGGCATCTATCCAATTTTTTCATTTGAAAACGATTGTTCCCAAAACCTTTAAGGTATATTAGTCCAGTATTACTAAGGAGGTTCTGTAATTAACAACATTTTTGTCCTGACCATTTACTACCTCTTATAGGACATAATTAAAGTCTCCTACTAAGGCCCAC
>JAOQMS010000009.1:2253971-2268915 GCA_027563885.1 Erythroxylum longipes | reverse complement strand
AATTTTGAAATGAATTAGATCAAACTAAATATTATTTTTAAAAAAAGTGAACAAAAAGATTTTATATGAAAAATTTAGATTAACACACAATTGCTCAACGGATGATTTTTTTAAAATAAAAATTGTATATGTCAAATGTACTTAAAATTTTGAAATAAATAATTTGGAATTAAATGTTATTTTTAAAGAAAGTGAACCAAAAGATTATATTGACTTACACAATATTAAGATGGAACCTACCACGAGGTATCAGGTATCCACTGAAGTAGCTACTTACTGGATTAAGCTATAACGTAATGTAGCAGAAATCTGCCTGAGCTCTCATGTTCCATCTCTTTGTGCTGATTTATCCGGTTGGGATAAACACTTCTGTCCTCACTGCTTAATTGTTTTTATTAATTTATTTCAATTTTTAAAAGAAAATCAGTGATAAACGAATGCGTAGGGCCCGAATTAATTCCTAGTTATGGTTTCCATTATGGCTCAAGATTATAAGGAAAATTTAGGAAAACAAAGTTTGTTGTACATGGGAGTTTTATTAAAGACGAACAGAGATAAGGTTGATTGGGGCAATGGGATAGCTAGCCCGTTACTTTCAAAGTTCCGGAAACAAAAATGTGAACTGATGGGAAAACAGAGTACTATAGAGTTGTCTTTTTCACAAGACATTATGTACATTTTTCTCTCATTTCTTTTCATGTGATCAGATGCAAAGCGGGAACGAAGATGTGTCATGTTCATGTCATTATCAAACGTTTGCCCTTTTCCTACTTGTCTTGTGCCTCTTTTGCAGCATTTGACAACAATGAAAAGCACTTTGTTTTGTCTAGATTGCTTCTTGTCCCAGACAACTAATGGAAACTAGATCAACCTTATACATTGCTATGACTAATCAAGCCACTTAAGCAACGCTAGCTTTGAGTACCTGAAGCTAAGACCATGCCTTGTAAACCACCTGGCACCCAAGCTGTTGCGAAAACTGAATTGTGACCCTTCCATGTGAGCACCAACATGTCTTCTTCTCTTTTCATCCCCCACCCACTAGCGTGTTCATCAAGCAAGGACTTGAGTTCCCTAATACTCTCTTCACAAAATGGCACACTAGAAAAATCAGCATTCTTCATTCTTTGTGATAGTTTAACACCCGATTCTAACCTCTCTATCCTTTGAAATCCCTCGAAACCAATGATGTTTTCAATCTTGTGACCAATATCGGATTCGTATTCCATCCTTTGGCAGCTGTCTTTCGGCAAGAAAGTCTCCAAGGCGTCAAAGGGTATCCATAAGTAATTGAAGCAAGTAGTAATTCTTGCTGTAAGACTTGTCGCACTTAAATCACAATCTTCATCCACAACAACCACAATACAAGGGCTAAGCGCTTCAATTGCACGAAGGAAGACATCTCTAGGAGAAGGGTCTTTAACACTACCCTTTTGCTCGTCCGATACATAGCGTAACCAATTCTGGCAGTTTATTACCAAGGCTTCATCGTCTCTAATATCTAACATAGAAGGGGTCAAATGACTGAGTAGTGCCTCGAAAACAAAGTCAGACGACTCTCTGCACGTAATTTCACTTGATGTGTCGCCGATTACGTTGAATTCGAAGGGGACATCCCTGAACTTCGCGAAATTACACAATCGGATGCCTACTTCTTCACTTGAAACATTAAGCAAAGGAGGGACTACAGGCCTACAACTAGGCACGGTAATCTTAAGTGAAGGAGGCCCTTCAGGCCTTTTGGCCAATGCATCTATTAGTGTAGGCCACTGCATACAGTGAGTGATGCTCAAATCCAATATATGAACTTTAGAGTATCCTTCGACAGCCTTATAAATCGCACTGTTTGATGCACAAAATCCAAACCTGTGCCAAGGGATTAGATCAACATATGCGGCAAGCTCCGTCACAGTCATTTGCCTCCTCTGGATTGTGCTGCTACCATCAAAGTTCATCGCCGTAGGGCAAACCTTGGATGCCCTAGATATAAGTGCTCTCAAGAACCAATAAGTGAGCCTTTGGTTTGGATCACCAACCAAAGACGCAACATTATTGAGGACCCACATGACTTGTTGGGCCAGGGTCCCATCATTTCCCTCAAGAGCGTTAGCACAGTGGAGGAGAAGCTTCTCTATGCAGGCTCCATCAAGACTACCAAGGCATCCCTTAAGTGCACCTGACAGAGAATTTTGTGGGTTGTTGAAGAGACTAGGGTTCCGAAGAGATATGGAGGTAGCGTTTCCTCTAACTTCAGTTTTCATGGCAGCGAAGACTAGCGCTAAAGAAAAAGGTAAAACGAGATGAAGGATTAGCTAGGATTCGCTTCTTTAACGTGCATGAAGAGTAGGAGATGAAAAGCAGAGAGGAAGAAGATGGCGCACAGAATTAATACCTTTCCAAGTAAGATATTTTAACACGCGCGTGGTAAATATTGGTTAATCGGATTTGAAAATCTAGGGCATTATCAATTTATCTGATTGTAGATGTTTAGTTCTCCTTCTCCCAGCCTGAAGAATCATATGATGTCCCAGTTTGTGCAACTCCGGGCATAGCTTTTCTGTTTTGATGCGTTTAATGTTGAAGAAAAACAAAAAAGGAGATGAGTTATAGAACTAGTTTGCAGCTACTTGAATCAATTTATATAGAAGGTAGTTGTCCTTTTTTGAAGTATTATTTACATAGAGTGCAGCCAAAAGTTCGAGTTAAATGAAGCTTGTCGTTTACACTAAAATGACAACAGTACCAGGGTTAGCAGACAAGTCATCAAGTACTCCTTTCATTTGTTGTTAGAGCTAGGGTTTTGTCTTGTCATTTCTCTCTTATCAAATGACCTCTGTTATATACTAAAGACGGGCATATATGGCCTTCTATGATAAATTTATCAGTTATTTTTTTTGACAAATTGAAAGGTTTAGTTAATTGATCATATAAACCACTGATAATTATGTTTTATAATTAGCTGATTAAGCTGGTGGATTAATCTCAATCAGCTGATTTTGAAAAAGCTCTTATAAGAAGTGTTTTTCTTTAGCTACTGAAAAATTAAGGGACTTAAAGCTTATTATATCTAAAAATTATTATAAATTACTCAAAGACATAGACATAAAGATAAAGATAATAAATTCTTATTAGAATATTTAAAGAAATACTAAGATATTATGTCATTAGAAATCCTTTTTTTAAAGTTATATTTTTATAAGTCATTTTATACATAAACTACTAATATTAAACAGTTAATTTTATCAAACATCTTTAAATAAACAACTGATGTTATCCGCTAGTCAAATAAGTTATATCAATCTACTGTCAACCAATTCCTGATAAAATCAACTAATAACTAATGTAGTCCGCTGATTGTCAAATAAAGCCTATATATATATATATATATATATATTGAGTATTAAAACATGATGAACGAAAGAGCTTAGGAACATTCTTTCTTTGAAGAAAATGCAATTGGAAGAGATGGCCTCCTTCACTTAAGTCGACTAAATTTAGTAAGCTCAAGATTATTGCATACCTTGAAATCTTTTGAAGTTCAATCACGATCTTTTGAACTTTAGAATTTGACAGCAAAATTTTATCAACTTAAAAAATTAATATTATATCTTTTTCATTGATTAAAAAGCATAAAGATAGTTATGGAGGAAAGATTTGTGAAGCTTTTTATTACTGAATCACAAAGATTTCTGGTTTTAAGTTCATGCCTTACAGATAACAAACTTGCAAAATACTTATCATGTTTGTTTAATTAATGATGATAGAGTAATTAACTGATAACAAACATGGATGGTATATTATTAGTTTCATTCATTCAATCAATAATATATACTTTCATCAGTGAAATATATTTATAGTAGTCTTGGAAGCAATAGAAATAGTAACTAATCATGATACAATACTATACGCGTATATTACATGTTTAATATCTCATCAACTGATTTCATCTTAACGAGATCCTAAGTACCTTCATATGCACAAAAACTTACACATAGAAACTAGATAGACCAAACCTAGAGATAAGAAAATTAAAATAAGCTAACTTACCCTGGATTCCAATATGCAAATTTTGTTTACTCGGAATATTATAATTAGCATTATTAATGTGGGAATTAATCAATCTCACAGTAACGTTGATAGGGCCTTTCTAAGCTAATTTGTCTGCTTATCAATTTATCTTTCTAACTATATTTTTCTTCGTGGAGGAGTCACCATGGTGATCGGTTTAGCTGGGTATAAAGGATAGGTTAAGGAACTTGTCTTAGCCGGCCACTCTTTGTCGAATTTGTTCCCACGGAATGCCACTTAGGACAAATCTAAAAATTTGTTATTATTAACAGAGTTTTTCGCAATTCAATTTACATATTGATGGCTACCCTTCATTCTCATTCTTCCACTTGCATAAGATCTACTTGGCTGCTTGTGTCATGTTAAGCCAACACAAAAGACAAGGTGGACCTCTTCCCTTGACGATGTAGAGTTTTTTTTCCCCAAACTATAATGTGACTCCCTGTGTATTCCCTAAAGACCATTCATTATTTGCTTAAATCCTTTCATATTTTGTTTCTTGTTCCAATATTTATAGCAAAGTAGGATACAAACAGATTGCATTAAGAGGGCTAACAGTAATCGTACGTGTTAGTATATAAATCCCATGTTTTATAAGAAAAAGGACATACTAGGAAAATTTGCTGAACAATTGACTTTAATCGTACGGACTTAGTCATCGTAATCCACCAGTAATAAGATTTGGTGAGTTTGCTTAGCATAACATAGTGCATGGCATAAGGTAAGGTGTTGCCATGCATTATGTTATGCTAAGCAAATTTGATCAAAATTAATTGGAATTTAACTCAAGTAAAAATTTAGGGGTCAAGTTGAAAGTTTGAAAGGCCAGACCTTTTATCTTCAAAACGATATTATTTTAATATAACTAATCAAAATTTCGTCGTTTTGATCTATATATTTAAAATTTTAAAAATCAAAATAATATTATTTTAGTGTGGCTCGAGGGGGCACGTGTCGCGCAACTCAAAAACTATTAAGCTTTAGGCTAGACTTAGACTATTAGCAATAAGTGTTAAGCCGACTAGTTTGAATGTTTTCCATAATTGTTAAAGCATTATGCTTAACTTGGAAGAATGTTTAAAGTGAAAAAAATAAATAAATAAGGTCCAATGAACTTACCACCTTACCAATTAAAATAAAGATAAAATGTAATAAAAAGAAATTGAAATATTTTTAATTAGAAGAATGAGTTTGTAGTTATAATTACAAATTAAAAAAGGTATTGATAAAGTAACCACATGCAAGAGAGGGGCAAATTGTGCGTGACTTAAAAAATTTTCACAAGTTACTTTCAATTGGTATAGAAAATAGGGGCCTATTAAATGACAAGAGCCTGCTAAATTATAAATCCTGTTGAAAATAATAAAAAAGAAGGCGCTTGTTAAAATGAAAGGAATTGTCAGCAAGTTGAAAATAAAAGGGGCCTATTATAAAAGTAAAGGAGCCTCTTACTGAAATGAACACACATATAATATAATGCGGAAATATAAAAGATAAGGAGCGAGAGAGAAGAAGGATGTAGTAAATTTATACTGGCTCAACTTATAACTCAAGCCTAAGTCCAGTCCCCAAGTATCCAACTTGAGTGTTTCACTATAAAAATCAAGTAGTAATTTGACGAGTCCATTAACTCACGAGTACATATTTTTCAAGGTTCTCTAACCTTTTACACTCGAAATGTATTACAAGCTTCTAAAAGCTCACATAAAAATAAAATGTATAATCAAAAATAATTTCTTTCTTGATAAAGTGATTTCACTTTCTAAGGCATAATAAGAATGATATTGACTCTCAACAATATAGATGCTGCTCAAATGTTTCGAAAGTCTATGTATATTCGTTACTTCACAAGTTCTATTGTTCTTTCTTAAATATTCAATTTCTTTAACTAGCCGTTGCTTCACTTGCATTCTTAGTGAACTAGATGGATTTAAATCTGAATAACTTCGATGCTATTTTTGCAAAAAATCTTCCAGTAATCATGAGGCTAATATACAACCTTCATAATTAGTAGGATCCTTTTAGATAAATAATTTCTAATAATGTAAGTTTATAAAGAAAGTTCCTATAAGAAAACAAGTGTATTTCTTACGATTTTTTTCCTTTTGAGAATTAAACTGTTAGCAATAAAAGGAAATACATCTAATTTGAATTTTGAAATATTATGTAGTTATCATTAAAATCATTAATAATAAACCTTGATCTAACAATCTCCTCCTTTTTGATGATAACAAGCAATAATGGATATATTTTTCAAAATTCAAAGAGATAATAGATGATTTAGAAAGATATCCGTGACTTTTATATGTTTAGACATAATTAGAAGGAGCTTATCTCGTAAGAAAGGAACCTACAGTTTATATATCACAGATTTTCACAAGTTTAATAGTAGAATCAATCACATATATAATCAAGGCAGCATTGGGAAATATATCATCATATATGCAAAAATATATCCACATAAGCTCTCCCCCTTTGTCATTATTAAAAAAAATAAAGGGACAGAGTAAATAATGCATCAAACAAAATCATTATTATAAATAAGCCAAGCAGAAAGCATATAGCAACAGAGTTATTGAAGAGATTCAAGGATTCGTCTAAGCAAAATTTGCATGTCAATAAGTTGATTATGCATGCTATCTATTTATTATCGCATTTGTTCTCGATTGGCTTGAATATTTTTCAGCTATTGTTGAAGATTTGCACTATTTTCATCTTGAGAAGGGATAGGAGTTTGTTGGTCTAGAGCAAGATCTAAGTTTTCTGCTACTCTTTCAGATCTTTTGTTAACCTAGACATTGTTTTGCAATCTATATCCAAATTGATAGGGAATGGAAGGGTGAAACGTAACCAGAGCATATAAATTCCTATTTGCAAAAGGGACTCTATCATGGTTGAAAATCTTGGTAAAAAGCATCCTATAAGGTAGGCAACTGATGGTATTCTTATGATTCCCTTTATCCAGCATGAACCTAAAGATCATAATTGGAAGATTCATTATGTTACCTTTTAGTAAATTATGTAACACATAAGTGTCTAGTAGGCTGCACCTTTCAACTGAGCTACGCCTGGGAAAAATTGAGATAGCTGAAAGCGATGCAAGACATCATGATATTAATTCTAATTGTCTGCTCCACGGTTTCCCATCTTTGGTGTTCTTAGTATGAAGGTAGATATATTTGACAACTTTAGCTAACTCCAGATCATCAACATCCCACTTATGAAAAGAGCTACTTCGAGTATATCTCCTAAGATTTCCTCAGAAATTAAAATTTCACATTCATGCACCCATGAGACAATAGCTAGCTTTCCATTAATTTCTTACCTTTTCATGTGTGTATAGAATATCCGGACTAGCTCATTGCATACTGTCTCATTTAATTTCAGAAAAATTTTCTAACCAATGGCAACAAAGTAAGGAGAGATAGGTATGCCTATTTCATCAAACATCATGGGGGGCAAGATCCACCCAACAACCACTTTTCTTTTTTTATATTGCATTTTATAATGAACTTCATCTTTCGTTGATTGAAACATTTTTCATAGTATTGATGTCTTTCGTTTTTGTGCAACTATTTTTATCTTCTTTGCCCTTTTTTCTTTAAGAATCATCTCTTCATGAAACATTTTATTTCTATCAATAGTTTCTTCAGTCATATGCACTTTTCCCTTCTTTGATTCTTTCCTTTTTATTTTTTTGGAATCTTCTTCCTCTTTCTTTTCAACATCAAGGTTTTCTTTTTGTTCAGAAATTTTCTCAGCTTGCTTTGCAATACTTCTTATGGTTCATGGTTGTCTAGTCAACCGAGAATGTTCATCATCTGAATCATCATCATTTATAACCCAGTGCACTTTTGATACTTGGGGCTTAGAGGAGATAAGTTCACTAACATGAGCTTCACCATGACTATCAGTAAAAGTTGGATTTTTCTTTTGTCCTCTTAATTTGGTTCCTGCCATTGTAAGAGCGATGGATGAGGTTTAGAAAATTTGAAATGAAAATAGAGAGATAGAAAATGGTGCTTCGAATAACAATGAGGATGAGTAGAGGAGAGAAGTTTGTTCTTGGTATATTAGGTATTTCTTGAGCATTGATCTTGTGTGAAGATGAACGATTGTACGCTAATACAGGAAGTGTGATCATTGGTGTATCTTCTATCAGTCTCGTACAATAGCTTGTCAGAACTTCGCGTGCATTTTTAAATATTGAAACGACAAAACAAAAAAATTACCTTTTTAGTACACATTTAATCATGCACTATTAAACCAAGATGAGCTTTCCAAATTCTAAGGAGCCTACTAAGCTAAGAGAGAGTTTTTAAGGAATCATAATAGAAGGAGCTTGCTAAATGAAATGCAAAGACAAGTAGCAGAGAATATTCATGCAGAAATAATATCAGAGAATTTGCACATACCAAGCTCTTTTCTTAATGCGCAAAACTATCTTCAGAGAATGGCTTGGTAAAAATGTCAGCTACTTAATTCTCAGTATTAACATGCAAAAGATCAATGGTTCCTTCTAAAACATGGTCTCTAAGAAAATGATGTTTGACTTCTATATGCTCAGTCTTAGAATGATGGACAAGATTATTAGAAAGATCTATAGCATTAATATTATCACATAATATAGGAATATGAGAAAAGTTTAGAGAAAAATCCTATAGTTGATGCTTCATCCATAAGATTTGAGCACAATAGCTGGCAGCTATATGTATGATACTTTAGTCTTCGAAAGTGCTGTGTAATTTTGCTTCTTGCAAGACCAAGATACTAGACATCCTCCAAGAAATTGATAGTGACCACTTGTGCCTTTTCGATCGACTTTATCACCTGTATAATCTTCATCATAATAGCCCACTATGTCAAATGAATCATTTTTGGGACACCATAATTCAAAATCCATAGTTCTGTGGAGATATCAAAAAATTCTTTTGACTGATTGAAGGTGAATTTCCTTTAGATTTGATTGAAAGCATATGCAAAGATACACATAAAGCATAATATCTGGTCTTGAGTTTGTAAAATATAGTATTGATCCAATCTTTTCTCTATACTTTGTCTCATCTGTAGCTTTGCTTTCTTCGTCTCTATCAAGTTTAGTTCCAGTGTACATGGGAGTACCCATCAGTTTAGCATCCTCAAAATGATATATCTTGATGAGTTCCATTGTATATTTGTCTTGGCTAATGAAGATTCTTTTTTCTGTTTGTCTGATTTGTAATCCAAGAAAGAATGAAAATTCTCCCATCATGCTCATTTCAAACTCCCCCTGCATTAATGCTAAGAATTCTTCACATAAGGATGGATTAGTAGCACCAAATATTTTGTCATCAACATATATTTTCACTATAAGTAAATCATTCTCCTTTCTCTTAATAAATAAGGTTTTATCGACCTTTCCTCTTTCAAAGTTATTCACAAGAAGAAAGTTACTTATCCTCTTATACTATGCTTGAGGAGCCTGCTTTAAACCATACAGAGCTTTGGTTAACTTAATCACGTAATTCAGATAGTTTTCATCTTCAAAACCTAGAGGTTGCTTAATAAATACTTCTTTGTTAATGTAACCATTTAAGAATGCACTTTTAACATCCATTTGGAATAACCTGAAGTTTCTATAACATGCAAAGTCAAGTAAAATTCTAATAGATTCTATTCTAGCAACAGGAGCATACGTCTCATCAAAATCAATACATTCCTATTCATTGTAACATAACCTTAAGCTATAAGTCTAGCTTTGTTTCTTTCTGCCTTACCATTTTCATCAAGTTCGTTTTGAAATACCCACCGAGTCCTAATGATTGACTTATTTTGAGGATGAGGTACTAGATTCCAGACTTTGTTTTTGTCTAATTGATTTAGATTGTCTTTCATGGATGAAATGCAATTTTACTCAGTAAGGGTCGCTTTTACGGTTAATTTTTGGTTTTATTTGTGAGATGATAGCAACAAAGTTGTTCTTGAACGATGATCTTGTTTTTATACTTTTAGAGGGATCTCCAAGAATATATTGATGTGTATCAAGACCTCTCTATTCTCTCGGTGTTTTTCGTTGCATAGGCTCTTGCTGAGATAAAGGAGCCTACTCTATTCTAACTTCAAAGGGTCCTTCTTGATTTTGTAATTCTGAAGGTATTATAGGTGTAGTTTAATACTTTGAAGTATTTTTAGGTACCAATGGATGCTCTTCATCATCTGAGTTAGTTACTGTTGTCGAAGGTAGTGCTTCATCAAATACCACATGTATTGATTCTTCTATCTTCTTTGTTCTTTTATTATATACTTTAAATCCTTTACTAGTGGTACTGTAACCCAAAAAGATAGCTTTGTCTAATCTCGCATCGAACTTTCCAAGGTTGTCTTTTCTATTGTTTAGAATGAAATACTTGCAGCCAAATGCTCGAAAGTAAGTGACATTTGGTTTTCTTCCTTTCCACAATTCGTAGTGGATACATTCATTATAAGACATCTATTAATTACAGAACATGCCGTGGATACTGCTTCTGCCCAGTATCTATTAGGTAGTCCACTTTCATACAACGTAGTCCTGGATGTATTAACCAAAGCTCTATTTTTTCTCTCTACATCTCCATTTTACTGAGGTGTCTTTGTACAAGAGAAGTTGTTAGTTATACTATTGTTGTCAAATAATTCTTCAAACTTTCTATTTTCAATTTCTCCTCCACGATCGCTCTGAATTGAATTGATGCAGTACCCTTTTCTATTTAAATTTTTCTGCAAAACTTCTCAAACACTTCAAAAGCATCATCATTATTTGATAAGAAATAAATCCATTTAAATCTGGAGTAATCATCTACTAGAACAAAATCATAATGTTTACCACCAAAACTTTGAGTCCTAGTGAGACCAAATAAATCCTTGTGCACAAGTTCAAGTGGTTGGCTAATAGACACAATATTTTTAGGAGGAAAGCTGCTTCTGACTTGTTTACCTTTTAAACAATCCTCACAAACTCGATTACTTTCAAACTTTAAGGCTAGTAGTCTCATTTTTGGACAATTTTGATAGAATGCTCATACTGGCATGTCTAAATCTTTTATATCATATAAATGAATCATTTTCTAGAAAAACGAAACACTTAACACTTTATGAGGACATGTCTTCCAGTTGAGCACAATATATATTATAATTTCTAAGACCAAAAAACACAATATTATCATTATGAATATCAACAATTTCACAACGAGTTACATAGGAAATGACTTTGTAACCTTTTTCACATAGCTGGCTCAATAGGTTATGTTTTAAACCATCAACAAAGATAATGTTATCAATAGAGGTAGAGTCAAAATTGCCAATTTTACCAATTCTCGTGAACTTCACTTTATTTTTGTTTATAAAGACAACATTACCTTTGTCCTTTCTTTCAATGTAATTGAAGTGTGATATTTCACTTGGCATGTGTCTTGAATAGCCACTATCAACTATCCATTAATTCTCCCTTGTCTTCATTTTAAAACATATCTGTAGAAAGCTCATTTTAGGTACCCCAATTTTTCTGGATCCTTTTAGGTTAGTAGTTTGACCTTTCGGTCTCCAAACATACATTTGAGATAATTTATTTTTATAAAAATTACAAGAAAGACTAATGTGACCATGTTTACCATAGTAATCGCACAAAACAGAGGAATAATAATTATTATGATTTTTCCACTTAGCAAGTTCCTGCTGTTTTGGCTATAGCTGAAATTAACAAAGAAGTTTTTGTATGGCCCGATATTGTTATATTCATTATATCCTATTCCAGCCTTACCAAAAATGCATTTACCACTAGCAAGCAATGCATCAAGATTCTCCCTTCCATCAAAGAAATTTTCCAGATCTTTTTCTAGAGATAAGATCTTTCTAGCAGTTTTCTCCTTTTCAGGTTCTAACACTACAAGAAAAATGCCAGTTTGTGACAGAAATTACCGACGGGAAACTTTAACAATCCGTCGGTAATAGCTAATACTTACCGACGGTCCAAGCATATTCCGTTGGTAATTTTACCGACGGTAAATTTCCTACCGTCGGTAAATTTAGTATCAGAATATTACCTTGCCGTCGATAACTACACCGACGGTTTGCTTTGTGCCTGACCGTCGGTACAATTTAGCGACGGTTATGTTGTTTCGTCAGAATATTTACTGATGGTAACAAGTGTACCGTCGGTGTATTTCTAAAAGCTCAACCGACGAAAATTCGGTAACTCCTTCTATCTCAGCAACGGAAAAACTTGTGTACCGTCAGTAATTTTTCATGTATTTACCGACAGAGGTGTCGTTCCATCAGTAAATGCGTTAATTTTTTTAAAATATGTAATATATATTGTCATTATATTTAAATTATGATTAATGCGTAATTTTAATAATTAGGAATTTATAGTATGCATTTAATTTGTGGAAATAGAAATTTTGATTAATGATTAAAAGTTAAAATATCTTAATTGATAATAAAAATATTACATTGTAAATAATAAGTATTTGTAATACAAACAAAATGACCAAAAGTACACTATTGATCTGAAGATGGTGAATGCTCTGGTTGGCCCTTGCGCTTCAACTCATCCACCTCTTGATGGAGTTGAGAGATAAACTGCATCGACTGTTGTTGCTGTGCCATCGACTGTTGCAACTGAGTCGACAATGTTTGCATTGTGCTCTCAAGTGCTTCCACTTGACTAGTGGTAGACCGCCTAGTAGATGCTGCTGTACTGGACGTGGAAGATTGAGAATAACAAGTGTTCGCAAATGAACCTAAGCCGAATATCCTCCCACGTCGATCCCTACCATCCACAGCTTTAAAATAAGTTTTAGTGTCATCAACAGCTTTAGATTGTTGAGACCGTCATTCAATGCTTTGTTGTATTTTGTCCTATCAGAAAGCAATGTTTATAATTAGTAAGTGATAATTATTAAGCATTATTAATATAGTTTCATAAATTTCACATACATTGAGTTCTCTACAACAATTGTTGACGAATGTCACACCGTCATGCTTCTTAGTGTAAGTGTGCAGAAATAGCTGATGGGGTATAGGCCTCATGCTCATAGACTTTTCTTGCATAAGAATAAAATGTTAATTATAAGTAAAATATATTTTATAAAAATTTCGGCAGAGTTTCCTCTGTTTTTATGAAATCTACCCCTTGTTAAACAAAGAACAAAACTAAAACTACAGCCATATATGGCACCAGTATAACATACAAATTTTAACACAGCAAATTCAATTAAAATACAACAAAAAAGAGATGAGAATATAACTGTAAATTGTAGATATTTATAAGTCTTTGCGCATGCTCTTGGTGGATAATAGATCCTCTTGTATGTACGAGAAGACTTTCTCGCTCGGGTCCTCCACGTATGTTGGCCGAATTACGCTATGAAACAGACATGGCCTCAGGTGATGTCCAATACTGCAACCAACAACTCCATATGTCTTCAGAAATGTAAGGCGATCGTACAGTTGCCCTGTGTATCGCACCAACAAAGTCGCGATAACGTGTACGCGCTCTCGACTCCCATACTTGATAGATAATCTCGTCAAATTGAGAATTCCAAAGAAAGTCTTTCTGTAATAAAAGGAAAAAAATTCGATAAATTCTTTTAATGTAATAATATTTATCAAATTAATGTATATTTTTTTTTAATTCTTGACATCATCCACCACTCCTTCATCTGCATTAGGGGTAAATAATGTGGATGAAGGAGACGGTCCCTGGCCTAGAGCTGAGGGATCTAATGGACACAAATACATCATAATTGTCAATAATATGTAAGTGAAATGCAAGTTCCTGACCTTGAAATGCAAACTCAATAATGGCCTTAGTTCCTGATCTTGAAGTCAATTCATTTTTTAAATCATTTTTATCCTTGTAATTAATTACAAAAGAACATAGTCTATTGGTTTTCTTTTCTATACTAAATATATTCATTTACATTTTTTTTGAAACGATGGAACTCGCAACCGCTATCCTTTAGATGCTCATTGAATAAATTTTTGGATGGACACAATAGCCAACCAGGTATTCCGCACTAGACAAGCTCTGTATGACAGGCTCTATTGAGAGAACGTAAGTAGAGAGATTCGAACATAGGATCTTTTGATCACATGGTCTCCACTCTACCAACTAGATTACCTCCTAGAAGGCTTTATTTGCAATTTGCTTAAGGTAAAAGAAGCAAAATTGATCCTAAGCTTTACTTTAGCAAAAAAAAATTAAACCTTAATATTTCGAAATATTCAAATGTAATCCCAACATTTACAAAACATTCACATAAGAACATATAAGGATAGAAAATCTAACAAGATTAACTCTCCATTAGTTATACAAGTTGATGATGTGACATTTTTTCAATTTTTAAATAAATGGGACATGTAGAACCACACTTTCTGGTTAAGTCAAAGATAACTAATTAGATTAAGAGTTGTTAATCTATATTAGTTTAACAATAATATAATTAGAACTTAATTAGTTAATTAAATATTATTAACCATAATTAAGTTAAATAATAATGAAATCCCTAATTCCCCGCGTTGCAAAACTAAGAGGCTGTTTGTTCCATTTTTGTTTTTTGTTTTTTATTTTGTTTTTAAATTCAGTAAAAACCTTTTTGTTTGAGTTTTTAGTTTCTGTTTTTAGTTTTGATTTTTTCCAGTTTTTAAAAATTATGAAAGCTATAAAAATTGGTTTTTGTTTTCTGTTTCTTTTTTTTTCATAATCTGATTTACTATCATTTAAATATATATTATTTATCATTTAAATATATATTATTTAATTATTAATAAAAATTATGAACAATTTAATTCAAGATTATATATTTAATAAATTAAAATTAATTATCAATAAAAATATGAATAATTTAATTTTATTTAA
>JAOQMS010000009.1:2239181-2251092 GCA_027563885.1 Erythroxylum longipes | reverse complement strand
TAATCATAAAACAAATGCAATTTTCCATTATTTACCAACAATAACACATATAAACAACAAATCAACCAACAATGACATAAAAAACGACACACAACAACACTAATCACATAAAAATCCATCACCCAAACACCCCAGGGTTCATGTACAAAACTTGTGTTTTTTGGAGAAAAAAATACTCCCAATAGAGAGCTTACTGGAAAACGACACACAATGGGCCAGAAATCACTCGAAAAATGACGGTGGAGGGTCGAAAAATCACCCAAAACTAGAGAAAACTGACGGAGGAGAGAAGAAGAAGAAAATAGGGGGAGGATTTCGGTCGACCTAAAGAAGAAGACTAAAACAACGTCGTTTGGTTTTAAACCAAACGACGTCGTTTTATTTATTAACCAGTCGACATTTACCGACGGTATTCAAATTCTATCAGTATTTAAATTCATCAAATATTTAACCGGGACCTATTGCCACTTTATTTTGCGACGGAACACATTATTCGTCGGTAAACTTGATATAAATTTAACGACGGACGGTATTCTGTCGGTAAATAACAGACGCTAATCCAAAATCACTAATGGAACATTTGTTGTCAGTAAATGTCCGCAGCTATTTAATTGCGAGAATCATTCCCATAATTTTTACCGACGGTGATGGTTACGTCGTCGATATGTCATCGGAGATTTTGCGCGAAATTCCTTCCCTCCAGTTTTACCGACGACAATTGTTTCCGTCGCCATATCTAAACTTTAACGAGCTATTTACTAATGGTCATTTACATTCCGTCGGTAAATAGCTACGGTTTTTGTTCCGTCGGTATATTTTTGACGCTATTTTATAATTTTCTTGTAGTGTAAGGTGGGGATTGTTTCTTCTAACTATCTTACTTTATTAGAATCATTTTAACAGAACATTTTCCAACTTAGCTATTCTTTCTTCCAGAATTTTCTTTTCATAAACCTTTTGCTTATCGTCAACCTCAAGAGTTATATTCCTGGTCGCTAAATTCTTATTCACAGATTTCAGTGATTTAATCTTACTCTTCAGAGATCCATCATTACTCTTGTATTTCTCAACTTCTTTGAAATACTTCAATGTCAACCTTTTGTACTGCTCTTACAATTTATGATATGAATTTCTTAATTCATCAACTTCAATATCAGAGTCAGAATAATATACCTCATCGTCTTCTGATTCAACCATGAAGCAAACATTATTGACTTATTCTGGGTCTTCTTCTTCAAAGTTTTCAAAATCCTCATCTAACCAGGCTGCAGTCATCGCTTGCTTTATGGATTTTCTATTTTCTAATTGTCCTTTTGAAGAAGAGGACATTCTTGTTTTGTGTGTCTAGGCTTCTTGCAGTGATAGCATATGATTTGATTGTTATGTTTATTGCTATTGCTGCTGCTGCCTTTTGATAGAAACTTGTTGTTTCCAACTTTCTTGTTTCCTTCTCTTTTCTTCATTGGTTTCTTTTTTATAGAAGTGGGCATATTTTCTTACCATAAATTTTAACTCGTCATCTCCATCTATTTGCAACTTAGCGTCACTTTTATCACCTTTTCATTCATCAGTTGCTTTTAGTGCCGTTACTTTTTTGTAGGAGGATCCTTCACCTCACCAAAAATTTTTTTATGGATCATCAGATTTCCTTATAGCCAATCGAGTGAAATAGTGTCTAGATCCTTTATCATTTCTAGAGCTGTCACCTTAGGTCTTCATTCCTTTGGTAGTGACCTTAAAATCTTCGTTACGACCTCGTCATTGGGATATATCTTTCCCAAGTTCTTTAAAGTTGTGATGATGTTATTGAAGCATCTGAAGAATTCTTCTATAGTCTCTCCCTATTTCATGCCAATATTTTTGCATTGATGCACTAAACAGCTTATTCTATGCTTCTTTACCTCATTTGTTCCTTCAAATGTGACTTGTAGTTTGTCCCATATTTCTTTTGCTATAGAGCAGTAGGATATATTTTTGTATTCTTCTGGAGATAACGCACATATTAGGTGATGTTTTGCCTTAGCTTTTAGTTATGCATTTCTCCTGTACTTCTACATTATCATAAGTGGGAATTGTAGCTTCAACTGTAATTGCTTGCTATACTTCGATGTCTACAAATTGGAGATATATGGTTATTCTCTCTTTCCAGAATGAGTAGTTGTTTCCATTGAAGTAAGGAGGCTTTAAGATGGATTGTCTTCAAAACTTCTCAAGGTGTTTGCCATGATCAATCACGTACTGCAAAACACAATAAATGTGAAACCTCGCTCTGATGCCAAACGATAAAGCAAACACACACAAGAGGGGGGTGAATTGTATGTGACTTAAAAATTTTTTGCAAGTTACTTTAAATTTGTATAAAAAACAAAAGCCTGTTAAAAATTAAAACAATAGGTGCCTGTCAGATGATAGTAGCCTAATAAACTACAGGATCCTGCTAAATTATAATTCCTGTTGAAAACAATAAAAAGGAAGGCACCTATTAAAGTGAAAGGAATCATCAACAAGTTGAAAATAGAAGGGGCCTATTATACAAAAGATAAGGAGAGAGAGAGAGAGAGAGAAGAAGGATGCAGTCGATTTATACTGGTTCGACTTATAACCCAAGCCTACGTCTAGTCTCTAAGTATCCAACTTGAGTTTTTCATTATAAAAATCAGGTAATAATTTGACGAGATTCTTCAAGCTCACAAGTACATATTTTCAAGGTTCTCCAACCTTCCACACTTGAATTGTATAACAAGCTTCTAAAGGCTTACAAAAAATAAAATGTAGAATCAAAAATAATTTCTCTTGATAGAGTGATTTCACTTTCTAAGGCACAATAAGAATGACATGACTCTCAAAAGTACATAGACGTTACTCAAATGTTTCGAAAGTTTGTGTATATTCGTTGCTTTATAAGTGTTGTTGCTCTTTCTTAAATAATTAATTTCTCCAATCAACCGTTGCTTCACTTGCATCCTTAGTGAACTGGATAAATTTAAATATGAATAACTTTGATGTCACATTTTCCAAAAGTCTTATAGTAATCAAGGGTTTAATATATGACCTTCATAATTAGTAGGATCCTTTTTGATAAACTATTTCTATTAAGGTAAGTTCGTAAAGAAGGTTCCTGCAAGAAAAGAAGCATATTTCTTATGATTTTGTTTTCTTCTGAGAATTAACTTGTTAACAATAAAAATAAATAAATCCAATTTGAATTTTTGAAATATTATGTAGTTATCATCAAAATCATTAATAATAAACATTGAGCTAACATGTATTAGATACTCTATTTTATCATTATGAAAGATTACTTATGTTTTTAATGAATTTTATTAATCAATCATGATTAAAAGAGACTCCTCTTAAGAGTTAGTATCTGGTAAGAAAATAAAAGCATGCCTAAGAATTTTGAGAGATTTTGAACATGAGGCATAATTGTGTACAAAAGAAGAATAGATGAAGGTATAAGAATTGAAGAAAAGAAGATAAAAGGGCTTAGAAAATTAAAATAAAAGAAAATTCCGTATGAATTTAAGGTATGATATATATTATCTAAAAATTATCATTAAAAGAAAATTATCTTTGGAATTTGAGGAGGTAAAACCTAGAGCTTGGATAATTTTTTGAAAAACCTAGAAAAAAGATTAGGAGTTTGAGGTTTGAGGACTTGAAAAAAAATTAACTTGATTTCAAATAGGTACAAACCTAGGGTTTATTTATTTCAATAGTTTCCATTAAAATTAAAAATTGGATAAAAGCATAAGTTATGTGATTTAAGACCTAAATTCTTAAGTGGGTTCTCATTTTATTTTGAAATGGATGAACGTCTAAGATTTAGTGAGTTGGGACTTAGGGCTTTGAACAAGTTTTAGCTCAATTTTGAAATAGATGAAGGCATATGGATTAGTTATTTAAGACCTAATGCTTTGAATAGATTTTGGATTTAATAAAAATAGATAAAAATATAGGGTTTAATGTACACATCATATAAAAATAAAATATTTTAATAATTTTTAAAAAATCATGGGGGAGGGGTTCAGAAATACTTATGGTAACTATTCGAGACGATGAGAGTAGTAATATTATCCGTGATCATATTGAACAATATAATAGGGAAGTAAAAATTATAAATACCGGTACCATACTTCAAGTAGGCGGTGGACTTGCTCGGATTTACGGTCTTGATGAAGTAATGGCAGGGGAATTAGTAGAGTTTGAAGAAGGTACTATAGGCATTGCTTTGAATTTGGAATCCAATAATGTTGGGGTTATATTGATGGGTGATGGTTTGATGATACACGAGGGAAGTTCTGTAAAAGCAATAGGAAGAATTGCTCAGATACCAGTGAGTGAGGCTTATTTAGGTCATGTTATAAATGCTCTAGTTAAACCTATTATCACTTTATTTCATATAATATGATTAAAATATAGATAAGTAACCCTTTGAGATATTTTTTAATTTAGTGTACAAGTTTTTAAAATTTTCAATTAAGTAACCAACTTTTTATAAGCTTAGCAACTCAATTTAAAAAGTTAGTTTGGCTAACAGAATCTCTTTTTTCATGACACATTCACGTGGATTTCTACATGTCATGAAAAAAAGATTCCAACATGAATGATTAGTTAAAAATTAAAGTGTTTTAGTCCACTTTAATGACTAGTAAAAAAAAATAACATTAGTCCACGTAGATGACTAGTTAGTAGTTAATTTTTTATGTGGACAACTACATCTTAGGGCCAAAAAATGTTATTCATAGAAAATACTAACAAAAATAATTTTTGAACTAAGTTATTAAGATTAAAAAATATTGGTCATTTATTGAAAAATTTAAAAGTTTAGGTATTGAATTGAAAAAATCTCAAAAGATTTGTTACTTTAAAATCTATTATCCCTTAAAAAATTCCTAATAAAGAACAAAAGTTAAAGCGTAATTTTTTAAAAACTTGTTATTTATCCTCTATATCACTATTTTAAATAAGGTAATAGAAACCATAATATCATCCTATGTATTCAAAATTTTAATAATATGCATATTAATGACTTAAGAGAATTCTAAAAGTAGTATAGAGAAAGGTACATAATGAATGCTAACTCTTGTAAAGTGTTTGCCCAATTATAAAAGGGTTAAAACCTATTAGTTATTCAATTGAAATATAACCTTAATCTTTATTAAATTTTAATTTAATTAACTAATAATTAACTCCTCATAAAATTAAAGATACAAAATTAGTTCCTATTAGTCAAATATGTCATATTTGACCTTAAATTTACTTAGATTTTACAATTACGTTCAATTTGATTTAATTATATTTTTTCTTCAACCTTTTCTTGTGCATAGCCATTAGACTCCTATAATATTTTAATAATAGATATAAATTATAATCTTAATTTATATTTAATAATATATTAATTGAAATCCTTTAATTTACCTAATTAGACGATCTGATATATGGATTAAGATTGTCATCGAGCAAAAAATCATGACAATTTAAAAATCATGAATTTAGTCTTAGCTTACCTTTTTCCATCATATGTTTTTTAATAATTCATCATTTCATCTTACATTTTTATAGTAATGTAAATTGAGATGAAGGAGTGGGCTTGTCAGACTATTGTTCAACTATGCAAGCTTACATAAAGAACTAGTCAACGTTTAATTAGCATAGTTTACTGAATCTGAATGGAGACAAATTAAAGAATTTTTATAAAATTTTTTGCATAGGAATGGATTCTTCTTAACACAATCATTGATTCCATTAGAGAGCAGCTCATATGTCACCAACTTCATTGGATATCCATTCCTTATATGGTGACAAACAGAAGATTATCATATAAGAGCTAGAGTGAGAGATTTCTTAAAGCATGGTTGGCATATGGTAGCTTTCACAACCTTGCTTAAAAATGACAATTGTTATGAAGTTAATATAAACCACCTTCCTCTTCAGCAAGTGAAGATGTTCATGTAATCCACTTAAGAATGTCTTATTGACAAAACTATGGATTAGAAGGAGGAGATGCTTAAGACCTTAACTTCTTATCTTGCTTTTGATTTTATTCTAAACAGCTATTTGCTTAGTGCTTGATGGTTAGATTACTTTAAATCCTATGTATAACTCATTTTTTAAAATTAAACTTTATTTCCTTTATTCATTATATTTTAAATTCATAAAATAATGAACAAGTTAGATTGTTAGGATTTTGTTTTGGTTTATAAAAACTCTATAAAGCTAAATTCAATGATATAAAAAGATGATAAATACGTAGAGATAATTATTGAAGTGAATTCTTTATGACCATGTGTATACTTACTTTAGGGTATCTCCTGTTGTAAGTGAGATAGAGTTCAAATCCAACTATCTAAAGATAGGTTGAATCTATCATTGCTATGAGGTTAGATAATTCATTCTTTGAATTATATTTCCATACTTGGATGAACCATATCCTAATTGAACTTATCTTTTGTTATTAAAGTAGATCTTATTTATTAAGCACCTTTGGTTTTTAAATGGGCCATAAAAGTTTGAATATAAGAAATGTGTAATAGAGTTTAAAATCAACAGGCTTAAAAAGAAGATCAGGCCAAGCCAAATAAATCAATCTTATCTTCTACATATGCTAAGGGTGTATTATTTATCAATTAATTTCTTTTTTTACATGATTCGAAAATGTTGTTTTTCTTACAGGGTAACATCTTTCAATTTAGCAATAGACATCTTCAAATGTCATGAAATTCTTCTATTATAGATAGCTTATCATTATTTTTGATCAATTAAAAACCTTAGAAAAAATTTCTTAAACTTTTAGAGAAACTCTTACTTTCCATTCTTCAAAAACTTATGATCTTATCTAGATTACTAATGGTGATCAAATTCTAGGATCTTATCACTCTTAATGCTTTCTTTTATGTAGTGTGATAATTCATATTATTCTTTATGTTTTATTTTTTTTCCTAGATCAAACTTGTCGTGATAAAATGGTCCTTGTTGATATCCTATTAGTATCAAATCTCAATAGTCTTATTGGAGAGGGTCTTATCAAAATTTGGCATCAGAACCATATTTTATATTTAAGTTTGTATTTGTAAATTCTATTGTTAGATTTTAATATTTTTGTACATGAAATATGCACATTTTTCAAATATTTTTCTTTATTTTCATACTAAATTACCTTTTTTGCTAACATTTGATATATTGTCAAGTAATTAAGAAGATTTGACATAAGGATAACATTTTCCAAGAATCGGAGTCCATTTTTAGTAAAAACATGTAGAAAATATAAAGAGTGACATGGCTTGAGACAAGGTAATGCCTCAAGTCATATGCATGCTATAAAAGAAAAGAAGGAATACCAATGGTCTAGGAAATGGCATATCATAGCCTTTGTTCTTCACCTAGAGGATGTGTTTTAGAATGTGTCTCAAGTAGATAAACATAGTCAAAGTGTGGAAACCTAATTTCTAGAGGAGTTTTGAAGACTTTACACTTCTTAATATTCTTTTCTCTTTAAAAGCATAGAGTTAGCTATTAAGAGGTACTCTAACCCTTTAAAGGTCAATTTTAAAATCATTTTCATTAAGAAAGGTGATTTGAATTCATCTCAATAAATCAAGCTATTAACAATACAAAGAATGATGTAATTTTAGTGTCAGGTACTTCGTGCAACATCTCTTTTTAAAAAGCTAACTTTTTTCCTCCCTCTAGTTAGAAAGGTTATATAGTAGTCACTCCTTGAATTTAAGTGCTTATATTAGGAGCTTCAAAATGGTTAAACACTATAGTTGGCTATTTTGTAGAAAAAAGAAAATTTGATCTAATTGGAGAAAGATGAGTTCTAAGAACATCATAACCAGTGTAGAAGATATGTTTATGTTGAAAATCAATTGAAAGGAAAATCTAATGAAAATATTAGATTCAAGACCCTGTAAAATTAATAAGAAGCGTCTAATTCTTAAGAAATGGAGACTAAGAATGGATCTAGAATGAGCAAAAATTAAGAATAAGTTTATTTGGATAAACATACATATACCTTAGGATTT
The DNA here is from genome assembly GCA_027563885.1 of Erythroxylum longipes. Lineage (NCBI taxonomy): Eukaryota > Viridiplantae > Streptophyta > Magnoliopsida > Malpighiales > Erythroxylaceae > Erythroxylum > Erythroxylum longipes. Next base: position 2,243,065 of record JAOQMS010000009.1, on the reverse strand, counting down.
AGCTACCTAACAGGTTCACATGGCAAACCAATTTGTTTAGATAGAACGCAACTATATAAGACATATAGGCTATGTAAGAATTTGCATTGAGGTAGGAATGGAAGTGGAGCTACCTGATACTTTAAAGCCTATGAAGTTTAATGAAGATGGACAAAAAATAAAGGCAAATATTGCCACTAATTATCAATAGAGGCCATATAAACCACAACCCCCTAAATTCTAGAAACTAATGACTAGATATTATCCTGAGTTGGTAGGAATTGAACAATTGCAGGTTAAAGGAGATCACCAAGATAATTTTTATGAGTAATAATGATTCAATGGTACAAGAAGAAGCAGTTCCTATAATTTAAGAAAATGACACTCAATAATTATAAGAATTCGAAAATTTAAATAGTCAAAACTTTATTAAAGACATACTAGTCTTAGTTAACAACACCAAATTTAAACTGAACATGAGTAATGTTATTATAAATAATAGTGAATCCTAGTTGTTTTTGATGTAGATGAAGTTTATATTCTTCAATCCAATTTTGACCCATTTATTCACTTTTAAGTTGCTTCAACTCATAATTCTTTTATAATCAGTATCACTTATATTGTTAGACCCCGTTTTCGGAGACTAACTCCTGCTTGCTCTGATACCAAAACTGTTAGGCCCCATTTCCGGAGTCTAACCTTCAGAAAATCATAGGACTTGTCATTATCGGATCATCTTCTCAAAACTCTCCTTTTCTAGGCTTAGCTCAGCTCTTAGAACAGTTGATTTCTACAATGGTAGTCGACTAGTCCATTTATCCCTTTCAACCTGAATACCTCAATTTTATGAAGACATATTTTCCAGTTGAACACAGTATATGTTGTGACTTTTTAGGACCAATAAACATAATACTGTCGTTAAGATTACCAATAATTTCACAATGTGATGTTTAGAAGTAACTCCATAACCCTTATCACATAATTAAATTATACTTAATAAGTTATTTTTCAATCCATGAAGAAAGAAAACATTATCAATAGAAGCATAGTTAGAGTCACCAATTTTATCAATTCCAGTGACTTTTGTCTTATTTTTGTTGGCAAAAACAACATTACTTCCATCTTTCATTTTAATGTAGTTGAAATGTGATATTTTGCCTGTTATGTGTCTCGAACCACCGCTATCAACTATTCATTGATTTTCTCTTGTCTTTGTTTTGAAGCATATCTGTAGAAAGTATTATCTCATTTTAGGTACTCAAATTTGTCTAGGTCCTTTCAGGTTAATAGCTTGACCTTTCGGTCTCCAAACATACATTTGAGATAATTTCTCCATTTTACAAAAATTACAAGAATGACTAATGTGACCATGTCTACCACAGTGGAAACATAAAACAGATGAATGAGAATTGCTATAATTTGTACCATGTATCAGGTTCCTGTTGTTTTGAATATAACTACTGCTAGATTTAACAAAAAAGTTATTGTATGACCTAATATTAATATTTTCATTATAACCTATTCTAGCCTTATTAAAAACACCTTTAACATTACTAAGTAATGCATCAAGATTATTCTTTCCATTAATGAAATTAGCAAGATCTTTTTCTAGAGATATGAATTTTCTAGCAAATTTCTCTTTCTCAAGTTCTAAAGAAGTAACTATTACTTCTAACTGACTCACCTTATCTGAATCATTCTTAAGCAATGCATTTTCTAACTTAACTACTATTTCTTCCAAAACTTCCTTTTCATAAACCTTTTTCTTATAATCAATCTGAAGAGACATATTCTTCGAAAACATATTCTCATTCACAAACTCTAATAATTTATTCTTACTCTTTATGGATGCATCATTGTTCTTGAACTTCTCAACCTCTTTGAAATACTTGAAAATTAATTTTTATACTGATCATACAATTTATGATATGCATTTCTTAATTCATCAACTTCCATATCAGAGTCAAAATAATATACCTCATCATCTCCTGATTTAGCCATAAGACATACATTACTGACCTCTTCTTCTAAAAAGTTTTCAAAGTACTCATTTGTTCCCTCAAAGGTGACTTGAATTTTATCCCACATTTCCTTTGGTGTATAGTAGTAGGATATATTTTCATACTTTTATAGAAATAATGCATAAATTAGATGAGGTTTTGCATTAGTATTTAGCTGTGCATTTCTTTTATCAACATCAGCCCATACTTCTACATCATCAATAATGGGAAGTGTGGTTCCAACTTTAATAGCTTGCCAGATCTCGATATCTACAAATTTAAGATAGATGGTCATTCTCTCTTTCCAATAGAAATAGTTGTTTCCATTGAAATAAGGAGGCTTTAATATGAATTGTCCTTCAAGGCTTCTCAAATTGTTTACCATGATCTATCACGTGTTGTAAAACATAATAAATACGTAACCTCACTCTGATAACAAATGATAAAGCAACACACACAAAAGGGGGTTGAATTGTATGAAAAAAAATTCAAGGTACTTTCAAATTGATAAGATCATACTAAATAAAACAAATTTATAAATAGAAGGGTCTTACAAACTTTTGAAAGGATCATGTTAAAGTTGAAAAAGGAGCCTGTTAATTGAAAGGAGCCTACTGATGCTCAAAATCAAAAGGAACTTGTTTAATCGATAGAAGCCTACTAGCACTAAAAAAGAAAGGAGCCTGTTAGATGATAGAAGCCTGTTAAATGATAAGAGTCTGTTAAATTATATAGCCTTCTAAACGATAGGAGCCTGCTAAATGATAAATCCTATTAAAACATTTTAAAATAGAAGGAGCCTATAAAACTAAAAAGAACCTCTTCCAAGTTGAAAACAGAAGGATCCTATTATAAAATTGAAGAGAGAAAGAATGACATAGTCGATTTATACTGGTTCAGCTTATAACCCAAGCCTACGTCCAGTCCCCAAGTATTTGCCTTGAGTATTTCACTAATTCCAAGTAGTAATTTGACGAGCCTCTTCAAGCTCACAAGTACATATTTTCAAGGTTTTTCAACCATCCACACTAGTAGTATTTAACTAGCCTCTACAAGCTCTCAACAAATGAAAAAGTAATTTGCTTGATATGAGCTTCAATGATCTCTCAAGAAGAATTTTCACTTTCTAAGGCACAAAAAATCTGATAAAGGTATAAATTTCAATAGTATTAATTCCTTTGATGTATTGCAAAATTCTGACTTTTTAACTTTTTGTTCACAACTACAGTGGCTCTTTCTTAAATAGACATTTTCTTCAACTAGCCATTGTTTCATTTCAATTATGAGTTAACTTTGTGTCTAACAAATATTCGATATTATCTCTGCTGAAATCTTCCAACATTTAGACGTTAACAAATAAATATGGCAATTCATGGAACTGATTGACAAAATATATAATTAGCAAGATCCTTCTAGATATTGTAGAATCATTTCTAATAAGGTAAGGTCATTAAGAAGGTTCCTACAAGAAAGGAAGCATTATTCCTATGATTTTATTTCCTTTTAAGAATTGTATCGTTGCCCATACAAGGAAATAAATCCAATTTGAATTTTGAAATATTATGTAGTTATCATCAAAATCATTAACAATAAACCTTGAGCTCACAAATCGAGGCCATTGATTGTGGAAGAAAATGCTTCTAGATCCTTCCAGAGTTAGGTTCTTTAAAATTCAAGATTTCTAGCATAAATGAAGGAAAATTAGTAGTTTATTGAATAAATGCATGTTGAATAGTTAAGTTTAAGAATTTATTAGAGGATTGAGTATTCATAAATTTTATGATATTATGGTTATAAGCTGTGACGCCCTAATACCCCCTGGGAGGATATTGCGAGTGCCACATACACACTGAACACACTGAACACGAAGCATTTCGAACATATAAAACACTTTATACATACATT
>JAOQMS010000009.1:2218026-2239081 GCA_027563885.1 Erythroxylum longipes | reverse complement strand
TTAGTATACTAAAAGTTATACTCAAAAGATTTCAAGATGTTCTTGAGCTTCATCAAAATTCCTATCTCAAATTCCAATCAAATTATGAAATTATTAGAGGCAGAATTAGATTCTAATATCTTCATACAATTTGTATACTTATTTCTCTAGTTTACTCCAAATTAAAAATCACTCCATTCGGATAACTACAGAGAAAGTTATGCCTAAAATACTAAAGTATATGCAAGCTGTCAGGAAACTTCGCCGCAGCAAGCCAAAAGTTTGCCGCAGCGAACTTTCCAAATACCAGAATTCTTCGACCTTTTTACAAAAGTTTGCTGCGCTACTACAATCCTACCATTATAATTCTTTGAATGATTACAGATATTACTTCACCTATTTTGTGGGAATGAAAGTCCTTTTCTGAAGGAATGTTCCTTAATTTTAGTTTTCAGCATCTCTATCATTGAAGGCTTCTTTCAAATAACATAATCATTAAGAGCATGCTATTTATTTGGGTAGTTTATGTTTTTTATAATCTAGGAGATAATCATTAAATTAGGGGGCCTTATAGGCCTTTTCCTTCTAATATAATTTCTTCTAATAATTGATATGAAACTTTCATCTTTTTCTAAGGGAGATGTGTATCAAGATGTCTGCATGTTTCAGTAATACTAATGTCAGTTAGCTATGTTTTCCTTACTTTAAGTATAATAGCTATGGAAGTTATAGGAGAGATCAATTAAGTAAGAGGAGAAGCAGGAGCTAAAGGTTTAGAGTAAAACCTAAAACTTTTCTTTTCACGTGTCTATAAAATTTGATTTCGTGTGAATGGTGTTTTCGGGTGAATGTAAATTTTATTTTTCCTAAAAAGTGAATTAGGGACCCAACCCTGAATGAGTTGACAATACTTTAAAGTCAAATGATAGTCAAAAAATATTAGGGACATAAACCAAGTAAACTGAGCGTGAGAGAATAAGCCATAGTTAAGGATACTTATAGTAAATTGATCTAACTTATATGTTGATATGTTTAGGTACGACATGTTAATAAGTGGACATGAAACTTCTACCGAAATTAGACATATTTTTCTTAAGTCACTTAATTATTTTGGACAAGAAATACATGTACATGTTAATGAACCTTAAGTGGCAACTGTCACATACATGAAGAAGTTCTCATTATTTTGGAACAAGAATGCATGAAAATCTTTAGTTGTCACGTTTATGAAGGAGAAGATGAGAGGGACATGAAATTCGTTACAAGTAAGGTCAATATATGGTGTGGACATCTATCATTTTGGTGAGACAAAAATAAAAACAACTTGTTATATGTAGGAGACAAGAATTATCATGGATGAAACAAGAAGTTAATGGCTTAATTAATCAAAGATGGAGAGAGTTTAAATAATGGACAGTTGTTGGAATTAAACTTTGCAACGTGTTAGGCAACTTCCAACAACGTGTAGCTTGTACAAGAATAATGGAGGAGTTGCTCCACCTTCATTCCACCAAAGCTTCACTTATACCTTAGACCAGAATTGATGTTATTAATTGTAGCTAGATCTCCCAAGTTATTGCCTTGAGGAAATAAATTTACCATGGTGTTTAAGCCTCCAAACGTGGACAACACCTTCACCAACGATAACTGCAGGAAAAGGACAACACGTTACCACCTGATTCTGGTATAATAAATCACTCTTTTCCATCCTCTTTAACTAATCACGTGAATGCTTAAGCTAGAAAAAGAATTCCCTTATGAATTTCATGGATGTTTGATCTGATTGCATGGTTAAATGAAGAGAAAAACAACATGGTAAATGGAAAGGAAAACATGTATATCAATAACTTATGTATATTGTTCAATGGTTATTTATTGGTAGAATATAGATGCTATATATGTGGCTGAATGGTTATTCAATGATGACATGTATGTTGTACATAGTTCCACGGTTCAATGTAAGGAAAATAGTATGTATATACTTTGTCCGTTATTTAAATGGAAAGAAGACAACATATATAAATCATGGATATTGTTCAATGGTTGTTTAATGGTTGAATGGAAAGAAAAAAAATTTTAATCTTACTAAATGCTAAGATTTGGCTAAGCCCTTAGTCATAAAATTTGTGAAACAAGGTGGTAAGTTATGGATGTATTTGGTAGGTTTTAGGAACCCTTCATGGGTCTCCCTCATAGCTGAGTAAGACAATAAAGTTTTCTTGTTATCGTAGACTCAGGACTAATAAAGGAAAAGCACCAAACACGTGAGGGTGGTTTACGCTAGACTACAAATAGTGAGTGTGTATTTAAATTGATTTGTTAAGATGGTTTTTACCTTAGTATGAAAAGTATGTTTATGAATAATTATGTCGGTGCTACTACTTTAATTTAAAAATTAATCTCTATGAGGTTTACATATGCTTTGATTTAGCATTAAATTGAGTTTTGGATGCACTTGGAAACTAATGAGATGTACACATGCTTTGAATTGACATTGAATTGAAATTTGCATATGCTTTAAATTGGCATAAAAATGGATTTCGAATATGTTTTGAATTGGTATTGAAATGAGGCGCGCTCATGTATTTAGCTTATGGTATGCTGTTAGGCCTTCATACATACGATTATATCGATCAGAGTACATCCTAACGTGCATGGCAGTGTTTGGGGGGCATATGTCACTAACATGGGTGGTATTGTGTCTGTCATTATGTCCTATGAGTCACCCTCTATACTTGTGGAGTATATATTGTGTTAGCACTGTTACAAGTAAGCGATGCATAACCAGCTCTATAACCACTGATTTATATGTAGTGCTAGCATCGTTATGGGTAAGCGATGCAGAACCAGCTTCATAATAATCAGTATGTAAAGATTAACTAGGCAGGGATAAGCGATGCAGAACCATCTCTATGGCCTTACACCTAAGGGTACCATATAGCGAAGAAAATTAGTGATAAGCTATGTTTTAAAAAAGAAAATCCATGAAAGTATTGATTGCCATCGTTGTATACTTTGCAAGAAAAGTGGAACTTGATCTTAGAAAAATATGTATGTTTTGTTTTACATATACATTGGTCTTATGAAAAGAAAAGAATGTGTTTTGTAAGAACATTGGTTCTTATTTCAAAAAAAAAGAAATTGTTTTCTTTTATAGAAGTTAATATTTGTATAAATGTTTTTATTGGAAACCAACAATACTCACTGAGCTCATTTAGCTCATCCTTTATTTTTTGTTTTTAAATAAAACCTCTTAGGTGCACACTCAGGGGCTTCAGTAGCAGGGATTCCACCTCGAGAGTAGTCAACTTCGTCAAATGCTGCTATGTAGGGATTTTTATTTTGCCTTGTACATATTTTTTAGAACTATTGCACATCTTTGAACATGTTTTGGAAAGTACATTTGTATAAAGAATGGATGTGTATAAAGGTTTTTAAATGGAATGCATGACTTTATTTTAGCTTTTGAAATTTTATTGCTATAACTATTTGGGACTGCATATGAGTGGATTTGAAGTCCACAATTTGGAGTTAAGAAATTGATGTGATAATGGAAGTGTTTTGAACTTTTACAGAGACTTGGAAATTTTTGGGATATCAAAATACAGTTGTTGTACTACTGAAATTTTTAATAAACTGAAAAATAAAACTCCGCTGTTGTGAATTGGAGCTTTTTCTTAATAATGGCAATAGGGTTAGATTCACAGGAACTTTCTAGCCGACTTAGATATCGACTTAAGAGCCACCGTGGAGTGTCCAATAGGTCGCTTAGTCATTATAGGATAAGGGCCTATCTGAAAGCTTGATTGCTATTATGTTCCTCATTGGTTTTTTTTTTTTGGTTTAGGATTTGCCTTAAAGTTCAGAAACTATTCATATTAGGTTTCACCCTTAAAAGCTTCTTCCATTGAAAAAAATTACTGTGAATCCATTTTATCTAAAAGGCTTTGTCATTTATAAATAATCTCAAAATGTGCTTGCATAACTTCACTTTATTTATTATATTAATATATTTTTAAAACCAAGGCTACCTTCTATTTTGAGTTTGTAGACCTCATTCCAAATCACTTTATCCTTGGTTTGGTTGTGTTTATCACTAGCCCATAAGAAAGTTTTCATTTTTTCCCTATAATCTTCACCATTAAAGTAAATATTAGAAGATGGGTGATCTAATATACATAATGAATTAGATGAGGAGTTACAAGAAGAGAGGATCACTTTGGAGGAGACCCTTGGCACTTTAGAAGATGGGAGAAGGCTCACCCTTAATTAAAATTGGATAAGAAGGTGTGATGTAACATTAAGTGAGCCAGGTGATGAAGTTAAGGTGAAATCTAAATGAGGATAGTGAAATGGTAAGGAACCTCTAATCAACTGAGTTATATGCATTTTTAAAATCGTTTTAAGCATATAATTGGTATCTGAAGAACTTTTATGGTAACTTTTAAGGAGTTCTTGAGTTAGTATAATGTTGTTATTGATGGACTTGCCTTTTAATGTTGGTTGCCTAAGATTAGTTAGTTATAGAGGAGTAAGTTAGTGCCAATATTTTTGCCAATATTTTAGATATTTTTTTAAAGATTTTGATGCAATAAGAAAATAGAAGAAAGTCCCCAAAGGTTATAAAATTAGGAACTTTAAGAATGAGACTTATATAGGTCTTATTGACTTAGTTCAATATTTTATCATTGGAGAAAATTTCTAAGATTGCGTTCGTCACTATATTTCCTACTAAGTTTCATGCTTTTTGGGAAATAAAAAAGCATAAAAACCATTAGTGTATTATGCTTTATTGGGGATAAGGCTTCTTCAACTTTGAAGCACTTTTTTCATACTCCTCTTTTAGATGATTGCATTATGGAATAATTTGGTATTTAAGTTTATCTTTAAGCTAAGCTAATATAAATTTCTTCTTTAATAGAGAATGGTGATTCTTGAGTGCTTTCATGTATGCAGTCAAGCTATTCCTATCTCTACATCCTAAGCTAGTGTTTTAAGGGAAAGCTTTAAAGGAAGTTCTAGATATTATTGAGTTCTTCCCCAATTTTACTGGAAACAAACTAATTTTCATCTATTTTTTATCTATTTGACTTCATCTCAATTTTAATGGCTTTGAATTTCATAATACATGTATAGAACAAAAGGCCTTAGATGAGGATTGCATGACTTTAGTTAAGAATTCTTTAAACTTTACATAATCAAAAAGATACTTATGGAATCTTAAGGAATATTCTTTGTATAAATATTATTATTCTTTTGAACTAAGATTTAGCTTTTAGTTTGATAATAGTTGATTAATGAATATTGCATATGCATTAGGAAAGGCAAGCATCCAGCCTCTGTTAACCATACACGTACCTAGATTCATCCTCAGATATTTGTTATTATGTTACTCCTAGATAAGTTTATTTTTATCAAAGCACAGTTTAATAAGAACTGCTTAGTTAATACACAGTTTGAATTCATTAGTGGGTAGATAGAAAATGGATATGCCCTCTTTAATTCTTCAGGAAGAAAGATGGTATTGAAATTATTAACAACTAATTAAGGAAGCATAAAATATGAATGTTTATATATTAATGGGCATCGAAAAAAATGCCTCAGCCAACCTAGGTTAAAGTCGATAAGCTTGGCTTAATTTGATTGGATCTCAATTTGAGATCAAGCGTGGGCTTAAACTTCATAACCTAGCCAAGCTTAAATCCTATGTTTCTCTTATAAAATAAAATGACTTAATTTTGCATATGAAAAACAAGAAAATGCAATGTAGCAGGTACATGATTACCACTAGCTAGCAAACCTATCTAGCCTTAGCATGATACCTCTTATCGTCTTGTCGTTAGTGAAGTAGCAAAGGTTTATTATCCCATCATCTTGTTGTCACGAATTTTGTGTTTCATTAAGCTTCTACTTCTCTTTTTTCTTCGAATCATAGCATAATCAGGTATAACCCTAACACTAGATGCCTAATTAATTTTCTTTCAATTAGTCTTTTTTGTCTTTGTTTTAACCAATTTCAATTAGGTTTTATATTTATTATTTTTATTTTGGAATTTAAATATATGATTTTTCATGTAGAGTTTTTATCCAATTGGTGGGCTTTATCTGTGTGATTTTGGTTTTTATTATTTCTTGGAGTAGTCTTGTTACTATAAAGTATGTAAACGATCATGTTTATGATTAATTAACCTGAAATCCCAAGATTTGAAAGTAGGTTATTTGTTAAAATGGAGAATATATGAAATTATAATTGCACTATAAAGATTTAGTAGAATTCATTGATAAGTGTTTAATAATTGAATGAAAGTTATTAATTTTCATGTATCTAGAAATAGAAATTATGAATTTAAATTCTTCATAAATTTCAATCATTTGGATTCATATACATTTAGCATTATTTCATAAAGGGTATGTCTAGATAACTAATAGTTTTATTAGGAGTTTTGGATCTAACTTAAATTTAGTACTTACGAAAAGGAAGTGTTAAACAAAATGATTCTCTTATTCATTTTTTTTTTGTAAAAGATATCTTTTTTGTGCACACTAAATATTTTTATCTAAGTTATTAATTGTAAACACTATAATTCCATAATTGAAATGAGTGTGGTGGACTTGAAAAACTTAGCCAATGTCATAACTTCTTTTTGTATTATGTCAATTATATCAAAAGGTTTCATGATTATCTTATCTATAATTGTTTAAGATGGATGGAGTTAATCCTTTAACAACACAAGCTAACACAATTGAGAGTTTTAATCTAGGACCTAGTCATATATCAAGTAAAGGAATAGTTCAGAGTGAAAGAATCACCTCTCTAAAGATAAGAAGTGACGTTTCAATCACTTTATCAAAACTAAATTAAGTGATGGAGTTGATAAGCCAGAGTGCAAGTATTTCCATAAGATTCTAGTTAGAAGTTTTAAAGGTGAAACATCTCATTTGGAAAGGCATATGGACTCTTGCAATAAATGTAAGATGGTATTAGGAGGTCCAATATTTTTTACTCTAACTAAGTGAAAGGAAAGAAATGAAAAGACTGCCACGACTTATGATCTTGAGAGATCTGAGCATTTTCTTGTGAAAATGCTCACAGAGAATGAACAAATGCTCTTAATTATGGATAATCAAATTTCAAGATGTTTTCTACCCATCTTTAACCAACCTTCAAATTTTCAACTTGTAAAACCATAAAGAAAAACATCTTCAAGATTTTATAAAGAATATAATAATTTACATTGAAGACCTTGTTAGTTAATCAAGGACAACTTCCTATCATATCAAATATATAGATATTCGAAAATTAAATGAAATGTCATATGATATTGACAACACATTACATTGTCAACTATTGGACTATATGTAGTCAAATCTTCTAGTAAATAATATTCTTTAATTAAAAATTTTTTTGGATTATGTTATAATTCACATTTAATTATGTTTTTTAATGGTAGGTTTATTTATGCTCTAACGTCACATATAAGTAAGAGGTTGAAAATTATATTGGTCTATTTCTTTATGGGTTAGAACATTAATACGAAGCTCTTAACCATAACTTTGAATATCTAGAGTACAAATGATGTTATAAAAAAAGTTAAGAATAAGTTTCCGTGGATGAGAGATTATTTCATATGCATTATTTGGCGCATAGAGTGAATTTGATAGTGAAGGATAATTTGAAGATGATCAATAAGGGGTAGAGGTAATCTAGAATAAAGTAATATATTAGAATTCAACTCCTAAGTGGGTTAAAAGTTTGAAAAAAATTAGTACATATTCCATGCACTTGGAAGTTAGTTCTAGATTGTCCAATAAGATGAAATTACATATTTAAGATGCTAAAATCGACAATTAGTATTTTAAGGTGTTTATTAGGTTAAGACAACAAGATTTTCAATATACTTATTTGTTGATAGAAGAGCAATGCGAGTTAGAAATTTTAATTTGTAAGAACTTGGTAATTTTTTATATTGTTACTGAGTTATTGTTTAAAAGAAAATATCCAACTTTACATATTTGTTTTGCTAACATATGTGAGATAAAGATAGCATTATCTAAGTAGATTTTTAATTCAAGTGAGGTGATTTAGACAATAACATAACAAATCATGAAAAAATTTGGCTATTATTGCTCTACAATTAGTTATTTATCTAATGGACTAGAGATAAAGGATTGAGAGAACTCATTTTTAATTGCAATTGTATAGTGACCAGGTTAAAGAACATATTGATATAATTAAACACTTCTAATATGATTTACTTAATGATTATCAAATAAAAATAAACGAAGAGCTTAATCAAAGTAATTCAGTATCAATTTCATCTTTTATTGATACATCATCGTCGAGCACTATTGGAAGTTGACGCCTTTGTTTTAAGGAATTAATAAAGAAAAAAGGATATGATTTATGAAAGTATGATGGATTTGGATAAATAATTAAAAGTAGATATTATAACCTCCATTGAGAAACATTTTTATATATTATCATGGTGGAAGTCCAAAGGAAATCAACATTTGATTATGCAATCAATTGTATGAGACCTATTAGCAATTTCTCTATATACAATTGTTTCAAGTTTACTTCCAATAATAGCAGGTAGACAATGAGTCTTTATCATAGTCGACTTTATCCTAAAACTACAAAAGTCCTAATGTGTACCCAAAAGTTGGTTAGATACTAAAAATGCTTGAGATAAACTCTATACATCATGGTAGACTAGTGTTTTACTTTTATAATCTTAACAATCATCTATGATATCATCTTATATATTCTTTTTTATATTGTAACGGGTTTATATAGAAAATGTAAATACATTAGAGACTACTCATGCAACTGAAAGTTTTTCGAAGAAAATATTTGATCGTGAAGATGTGTTTATTTATTAACCATTATGCATTTATAAAATTGTTACATAATTGAATATGATTTATAAAATAATTTTTATTGTAACAACTAGTTAATCAATTTTGCTATTGGTTTGTTTTCTTCAATCCTTACTTCTCAATATACTTATTTTATGCAACTAAGTTAGACTGCTACCAAATCATACAAATGATGTATATAATTGAACTTTCATATACTTTGTGATCTTCTGCCGATGAACAAAAGGAACCAATGCAATTACCACTAATATGATTTGTTTGGATAAGTTTAAGTTCTATTCTCCATGTGATTGCTTAACAATCTATGATTAGTTTCTAATCATTACATCTTCTCGAGCAATTATATTAGACTATCTAAACCACTTTATAAAAATAATTGTTTATGTTGTCTCTAGTGCTTTTACGTGGACATAATATGTCTTGCTTTGAAAAAGTTTTGACTGATTAACCAAAAAAGATTTTGTAGGTTTAGGCTGCTTTAGACATGTTTCTAATTTTTGCGCATGACCAAACACGATCGAATTTAGGTTCCAACCGAAAATTTTGCACCCATTCAACCATGGACCGAGTCTAAACCAAAATTAAGAAATTCAAGCCGAAGTAAAGACGGCCGACCTCTTGCCAAACCTACATATATAAAAAGAGCAGACTTTGATCCCAGCTAGAGCTTGTATGAACAGTGTCTCACAAATCCAATGAAGAGATCAAACACAAGTCTGCTCCAATGAATGGATTCCGTTATGATGCGAAAAGCTCTCACTTGTAATGGCAATATGTTCCCCCCGCGCTGATCTATGAGAATTTAAGGTGATGAAAACAAACAAAAAAGGGCTTTTGAAATTTCCTTCCAGTAGCAAGTTATTCTAATTGCTATTCTTCAACAATCAAATCAGTTACCGTTTTAAAACACCAAAGCAGTTCAAAGCCAGAATATCATCTCAAAGTCCCTTCAAATGAATCATCCATGCCCAGCATCACTGATGAAACTAAACGAATGACTGGCGACCAGGTAGTAGGAACAGTCCTCCAATTTTCATTACTACAAAACCAATATGGTTTCCTAGTAACCGTTTATTCGAGGCCTTGTGGTTGGTGTTGAGTGAATCTCGCGGGTGTCTGTCAGGCGTGAAAAGGGCACTTGATTATTACGATTGCCTGGAGCCCTCTGACCACGCTGTACATCAGAAGCCTTTGAAGTAGAGACTGACTTTGAGAATGCCTGTGCTAGCTCTAAGGCAGAGACTAATTTGCCATGTCGAGTATCTGAAACATCAGCTGAAGCAGGTTTTGGTTCTTCAATGGTTTTGCGCCAAGTTTCAGGTTCAGGTTGCTGTTCTTTGGCATCCTTACCGCTTCTCCATTTATCATTTCTCCAGTTCCTCCTCTCTAAATTAGCTTTTTCATGCTCTACCCGTTGATCTCTCATTTCCAAATCCCTCCCAGCCCTCCTGCTTGAAGCAGGACGGTCAGCTTTTTGACTGTGTTTAGTAGTTGGAACCATGTGATGAGATATCACTTCATTCTTGGAGGAGTTGACCCTTCATGCACAAAAAGAAACTCAATTTCAGAGACTAATACTGTTGGAATGTTATTAAAACATAATCTGTATGGACACTCCAACGCAACCTGAATTTTTAGATTGTCCAATTAAATACGTCATCACAAACCATTCCTTGTATAAATTATAAGCAAACAGTATAATTACAGTGAAAAAGAGGAGAGTTTCAAATGATAAATCATCAACTCTGAGCTAATATAACACATCATGCATGCCCCAAGGAGAGTCATAAGGAAACAACAATCACTCTAATAAGAAAATATAACTAGGAGAAATGAAGTTACCCAGCAGGCAAATTGCTCTGCTCAGGATTATTGACCATCATGTCACCCACGCCTCTTTCCTTAAGAACCTATCAGGAAATATGGAAAAATGTAAATATTAATTTATACAGCTATTAAATTAGATAATGACGAAGACTATAACCTAATAGGTTCTAACAATCAAGCAAGTAATCAAAACAAAATGATTCAAATAAGTCATCATTGAAGGGATTTATATTTTTCTTCTTTTAACAAAGGAGAGAACATGAATGATGGACAATGAGATTAGCTAAATTGTTCACACGCTAAAGTGTTTCATCTGTTATCTTTTATAATAGCTTGGTCATTATTATCCTTAATAGTCCATTAATTTTACATATTAGTCAGTCTCTTCAATAGGAGCTAAAATTAGTATATCATTATTTTTAAAACTTTTTTGTTTAGGTTAGGACTAATAGCTATTAAAGAACAAAAGTTGACTACTTACCTTAATAAGATTAATTGAGCAAGTCTACATATTTTCGTTCCAAATTTTTTCAGAAACTCTTGAGTGTTAACTTTGGGAAGTGCGACTCTTTTTAAGAGTGATTCTTAAACCTCACAAGTAATTGATAAGAACATTTTAAAGTACCTCACAAGTAATTGACAAGAACATTTTGAAGAGTGATTCTTAAACCTCACAAGTAATTTCTAAGAACATATTTAAGATTAATTCTTAAACCTCACAAGTAATTTCTAAGGACATATTAGTTATTTTTTTTCTAAATATTATAATTGCTTCCTAGTTGTGGCACAAACCTTATAAATTATTACTGTATCTATCCTTCTGTTTTTATTTCTTCAATACTAAATTCCAGAAAATATAAAAATTATGTAAAGTCTTGACATCAGGAGTGTTGAATCATTGTCCAAATATAAAGTGCTAACATGCTTCACAAAGAGAACAATCTTGCATGACATCTGAAGAATGGATATAATTTCGCCAAAGATAATAATTGTATAAACCACGGTAATATCTGAGAAGTCCTAAATCGGCATGATAAAATACATAAGATGAATACATACCACTTCCCGAGGACGAGCACCACCAAATAAAGAACTCCTGCATCACCAACCAAAGAAATTAGATATAGTTCAGCAAACAGCAACAGATTCCATTATTGCTACAATTACTAAACCACATGGTGATGGCTCCCATGAAAAGCTTTGAAAAGCTAATGAACATCATACAATCATAGCGAAAAAATAATGGCAAGAACTAATAAACAAAGAGAAAATCATATTACATGTTGAAAGGACTATAATGACTGGAAGTTAGCAACAAAAATTAAATACAGGACTACAAGTTTCAGCAAAGAAAGACATCTCTTATTATTCATTCTAATAGCCAAAGTTAGTTAGAAGCAAAATTATCCACTATTAACAAGGATAACCACCACTTCTAAGTCTTTCGCACGCAAAAAGCAAGCATGTCATGCTTTTTTCCCCCTTAGTCTGACTGTTGCATGCAATAGAACTCTTTAAGACATATCTGATTGGATTATTACTAAGGTGTAAACCAATATTAACTGAATTATATCTTAGAATACAGCACCTGGTACCCCTTCCCAAACACAAAAATAGAAATCATTTAAATAAAAGGTGATGCTGCATATTCAATATTAATGTGTAAGCAGTATCTTCTAACTCAAATTCACCAAATTCTAACCATTTTCATATAAGACTGTCAAGCTACTGGATTATATGCTTGAATACAATAATTATGGCAGAATTAAACATTCATTCATTTAGGAGTTCGTTTAACAAATCTAATCTAAGAAGTCCAATTAGATATAGTAAACTAAAAATTCTATCCAAAGCAAGCTTACAAACCTCTCTCTCCCCCAGTTTCCTTCAGATTGCTCAAGAAGCTGTGAGCGTGGTTTCAAATTCAATTTGGGACGGTCAACCAGCCTCCCAATAACTTCAATGTCAGTCTTGGCATTATTTAACCCAGGTTTTTCAGGATTTGCACTTCCATAAAAATCATTTTCCTTTTCCATCTGTCCAATCTCAATAGGTCGCTGGTAACCCTATGTTTAGGCACAGGAATAATGACCATCACAGTCAACAAACTGTAAGCTTCAATAAACCACGGATTACAAAAATAAGATACCTGTCGATAACCGGTATCTGAGGTGTCCAATGTTTCTGATTTTGGAAGCTGTTTTGACTTAGGGTCTTGCAATATTTCTGAAGGCAATGCTGATGCCAACCGGAACTCAATCCTACTAGCTCCAATCCCAACCTCTTCAGAGTACATCTGAGATGCTCCCTTTCCTTGACTTGATAAGTCCCTTCTCACATCCTGATTTCCATCTTCAAGAACCCAACCAACTCCAACTTGACTACCATGTGGAATACCATAATCACCCTTCTCATTAACCACATCTGCATTATGATTCACACTGTTACCCTTTGAATAAACAAACTGTGGTCCAAGTTGGCTAGGATTCTTCGATTGCCACATTCCTGAAGATACTTTTTCGAGTGCACTAGCCCGAGAGAACTTAGATACAGAACTCGATCCCGATGATATTGATGAATCCACTACATCACCAGTACCGATCACATCCTTCCGCACACCCCAAGCATTCAGAGGATTATTTACACCTTGATTACAATTACTGCCTGAGGCTTTTGAATATTGGAGAACCAGGCCACTATTTGAGCTTGGATTTTGTGCAGTAACATTAACAGATGTTCCTCCAGAAAATCTTGCCGGCGTATTAAGGCCTATGCTAGGAGACTGTGGCACCGGACTTGAAACTGGTCTATCTGGTACCGTCACAGAGGAGCTGATCTTTAGGTCAGGACGCATCGACACTGCACTGCGAGAGTTTTCATCACTTACGGGTCTGCGAGAGGTAGGAGTTCCATCTAAAGGTTTACGTTCATCCTCATCAAAATTTCGACCAATCTGTGTTGTGTGAGAGAGAAGTGAAGCTTTCTCATCAAAGCCACGGTTTGCACCAGAGGACTTAGGCCGTGGTCTGAGATCTGACCGCATTACATTGTTTCCCCAATTGGCTGATGTGCTGAGGTCAGAACCAGACCTCAACATACTGAACCAAGCAAAATCATAAAACAAGGTATAGTCAATAAGTGTTCCAAGTTTTGAAACATCTGCCTTAATGATAAAAGCTTGTGGTTGAGCCCCTAAAATATAAAATCTGAATTTCATAATCTTCACTTCTGTACAAGGGACCAAGTTCAGAAATTCCCAATACCAAATATAAAGAAGACTCATAAAGGAATGATTGGCGAGCTAACTACTAATAAAGGGAAAGAAAAAAAGATTAAAACGAAAACCATAGACTATAGATTTAAAGATCTGAAACCTAAATCAAGCTCCAGATAAAGATGCATATCTTAACTCATCCAAAAACAAACGCTGGATAAAATATTAAACGATTAAATAGACAAGTCAAAAGAAATGGAAGGGAGGCAAATGATACTATCAGAAATTTTAAAAAAGCACTCACAGACATCGCGGTGAAAAAAGAAAAGGGAAATAATTCGATCTGATTAAAGAAACAATAGAAAAATAAGAGAGAGAGAGAGGGTTACAGTCCAGGAGCAGAAGGTAATGGAAGATCCGAAGGGATAGAACCGCCATGGAAGTCCTTCAAAGACATGGTGGACGAAGCTTTCTTCTTCGACATTTTCCAACTGACAAACAAACAAGAACTCACTCCCTCTTTCTCTCTCTTTCTTCTAATTGGAAGCTTCTGGTGCTTGCGAGGAGAGAACTGCGAGAGGAGAGAAGCAGAACAAGGGTGTCGAAGCCGAAGAGGATGTACCTTTGTTTTGAGTCATCTCTCTTTGTATTTTGTTTACATGATCATATAAAACGCCCGTTGCAATGTCGTACGGCACAATCCTGTGTGTGCTTGCCTTTTTCCTTTCTGTTTTTTTTTTTCCTTTTGTCCGGTTGCTCATCAATCTTACTCTTATTTCCAAATAATTAATACAAATATGAAATTTACTTGGTGCCCAGTTGCAGGTTGAATTCTTTTTTTTTTCTTTCTTTTTATACCCATTTTTTCCTCTCTCTATTTCTTTCTTTCTTTCTCCCTCTTTTTCTATTTTTCTTTTTCTTTTTCCCTTTATTTATGTATACCTTTCTTTTGTGCTCTACCCTTTTTTTCTTTATCTATTTTTCACCCTCTCTCCCTCCCTTTTCATGTATCACTTACTAGCAAATCCATCACTATTCCAAATCAGTTGTATCATGTTGGAATAATTGAATCACTATTATAATGTAATTACATCAGTTAGAAGAATTAATTGCATCACTCTAAGATTGTTGTATCATTTTTATATAGTAGTTGCATTGCTCTTCTAAATCAGCTACGTCTTTTAAAAGAGTTGGTTGCATCATTGTTCCAAATCAATTGCATCATGATTTTATAGTAGCTGATCGCTCTTCTAAAATAGTTGCATCCCTTAAAAGTAAGAGTGAACATTTCACCTAAAGGTTGAAGTGATTGGATTTTAAGTCAAGAACATGTCAAAACTTAAAAAAATTAGGTTGAATTCGGCTTGCTATGAAGTGGCATAATTTTTTTGGCTCAAAATGACAGGTTGTTATGATAAGTGGGAAAAGTATGAGTTTTTAAACCATTTAGTTTATTGCTCTTGTTAGTCCCTAATGGAACGAAGAGGGAAGTGAATTAAGTATTGATAAATTAAAATAACTATTTCTTATCTAATGAATGCAATTGAATAAGAATCATTATATAATGAAAAATAGATAAATATAAATCAACAACTCAGTAAACAATAATTTAAGGAGTATAAAGAAGAAGAAAGACAAACTAAACTATGGTAGTTCGACAAACTATATCACTCTCTAAGACACTTCTTGAAATTTTCACTAATTCTCTTCTTTCAATAAAAATAGAATAATTATTACAATACTCTTATTTTTAATGATTAAAGAGTGACTCTTCTTATAATCTTTCTCCAATGTGAAAGTTAACCTCACTTACAAAAGAATTCACATCTTAAAAGGCCTTATTTGATCACTTTGATAATTTTAAAGAGTCACTTATTTTAAAATGCAACAATGAATACTCAAAATTCTTGGAGAAACTCTTAGGAATTTATATATCCAACACCCAAATATTTTTATTTTTTACATCTAAACTAATGAAAATCCATGTATTTATATGGTTTAGTGGTTAAACTAGTTATTAGAAACATGAACTAACCATTGTCAACTGCTAGTTTTTATGCATTGATTGACCATTATTACACATTAGCGGGCCAATGTACTAGCTATTGGAATACAGACAGACCATTGTGACACATTAGATGACCAATGTAGCATATTGGTTACCAATGTATCAACCAATATTGTAATAAACTCCTGATATACAAATTTTAATAATTTTAACCAACATTGGTCGACTAGTAACCTATATAGATCAATCAATACACCTAATTATATTATGATTCTGACATCTTCAAATGCTCAAAATTAATTTTCTTAATGCAAAAGTAACTTAAACACTTCTCTAAATATTCTATAAAGTATGTTTTAAGAAAATTCAAGAGGATTTTCTTTGAAATCCAAACTTTAGCTCCTTTTGATGATTGGAAAAACTCTTGCAATGAGTTAAAATGATAATATGTTTATGTATCATAAGCCTCTAAAATATCAAGTAGGAAGTACAATAAGTACTACATATTCATTTAGAACTTTTTATGCCTTATTATTCCTTATCCTTGATTTTATTCTTTACTTAAATGAGTAGAACTCCAACTTTTCTCTAATGTCTTCATAAGATATATTATGCATGATCGTTATTGCTTTAATATTGCTTTTATCATAAACAAACTCATTAGTAATAATTTTATTTTTATCATCAAAATATAGATTGTACCCTCCGTTGATTCAACAATTTCTTCCTTTTTGATGATGACAAAATATTTTTGATATTAGATAAATAATGGTAAAATCAAATGCGAATGGTTTGTTGTTCCAAGGCATTATAAATAGTTAGCTCCACCTAAATTCATGTATTAATAAAAAATCTTATAAATTAATATATTTTTAACATAAATCAACTTTGTATAGATTAATAATATAGCATTGTAATTAATGACTCCTTTTTAATCTAATAGTACTTTCTTTCCCTCTTTTTAGAAACATCAGAAATATTCAATCATCCAAAAGTCTACTAAATTCATATTAAAATGTTAAAGTATATAATAAACCAAATAAACAACAACAAAGTCAAATTTAAGCTCATATGGAGATCCTTATCAAATAGAATTCCCACTAATCATGCCTAGTTATCTCTTGACCATTCAAAATCTACCCTCACTAATTGGTTTGATGAACTTATTAGATAATTTATCTAATGTATCAATAAATTCTACCTTAATATCTCTATTTTGAATCTAATCTCTAATGAAATGATATTTGGTTTTGATTTAGTTTGATTTTTATGTGTTTAACTACAAGTGCACGGTATAATTGTAGTTAGCACTAGCATATACGGGTCAATCCTACCAGGGCTATGAGTACTAGTAATAACTCTTTTCCTATTATCTAACCAACAATTGAGGAGATATTGATAAATTATATCTAAAATAAAAGAAATTAAATTAAGGGCAAGTCAACAAAATTAAGTAAACTATAATAGTAAAAGAATAACAAATCAATTAAGAAAACAATGGTACCTGGAATTAGAATCCCCCTAAGACTTCTCATGCAATCATGATTTCACTAATCAATTTATATTAAAGTTCAATGAACTGTGAAAATTTCTCAATCTAGTTTTAGGTTGATTATTTGAAATCACTTTCTAATTAAAACCCCAAGAATCATATTAATCAATTTATGAATTTTACTATTAGGTTTGACCCTAATATAGAAGATTTATGTGAACCTATCTCTTGGTTTACATGCAACTTCTTTCAATTATGCTAGATCTATTTATACATTATAGTTCTCAATCTCAATCGTATGAAATCATACTTAAATCAATATGTTGGTAATATTAATTCAAGAATAATTAAAAGCACATAATCGAATCTCATTGGAACTAAAGAATATAAATTATGATAAAATCATTATAAGGTCCATCTTAGGGTTCATCAAATTTAGATGCCAAAAGGAGTTTAGCTCATACTTGTAGAAAAACAAATATAAAAACTAAAGAAAAAGCTAAAAATTAAGGATAACATGATTAAGATCACTAAAAAAACGTAAAACTTGCCTCTAGATTGATGAAAATCTACTTTAAAGGAGTTTCCTTGGTTGTTTCTCATCTTTTCCCATTTTAGGGTTTCTAATTATGTTTTTTGAGCCTCCTCCTTCATTTGTCACTCAATCTTGGCTTTAAAATTCAAAATTCAAATTATGAGAGATATATGGGCGTATTGATGGTCTGCTATTCAAATAAACATGCGATGCTCTCTACAGCTAATATGTGTGTAGACACAAATGTATACTATCGATATGGCCTTCTCACTATTAAACACATATGTGCTCCCGGCCAATACGGGCATGTTTTGCATGAAATATTCAACACTCCTCCAAACTCTCCAACATGACCATGTTGATATTATGCACTTCATAACTAAAATAAAATAGCTCCAAATTGCTTTAAACTTGTCCGAATTTTCTTGCTTTAAATGAGTAAAATATACCTAGAAACAAAATATGAACAATTTAAATACCAAAATTAATAAAAAATGCTTAAATGAATAAGCAAGAAGCACTAAATACAAGACTAAATGTAAAGCCCCAAACTTTTCTTTTCACGTGTCTATAAAATTTCATTTCATGTGAATGATGTTTTCGGGCTAATGTAAATTTTATTTTCGCTAAAAGGTGAATTAGGAACCCAACTCTCAATGACAACTATTAAAGTCAAATGATAGTTGAAAATATTGTAGTTGACTGGTATGGAAATGGGCCAAAAATAAATTCAATTGGATGGATTTATGATAAATCAAGATTGACCTTGTTTTAAATTATTGTGGAGTAAATTTGAAGCATTATTGGGTTGAAACATAAGGACATAAGAATCAATCATAGTTATGGATACTTAAAGTAAATCAATCCAACTTATATGTATTTAGGTGTAACATGTTATTAAGTGGACATCAAATTTCTACCGAAATTGGATAGATTTTTATTAAGCCACTTAATTGTTTTGGATAAGAAATAATACATATACATATGAATGGGCCTTAAGTGGTAGTTATCATGTATATGAATGAGTTCTTATTATTTTGGAACAAGAATGCATGAAAACTATATACTGTCATGTTTATGAAAGAGTAGATGTAAGGGACATAAAATTCATCACATGTGAGACCAATTCATAATGTGTACATGTGTCATTTTGATGAGACAAAATCAGAACAATTTGTTATATTTAGGGGATAAGAATTGTCGTGGAAGAGTTAAGGAGCTACAGGATTAATTAAACAAAGATGCTAAGACATTGTATAATGGACAGTTGTTAGAAATTTAGCTTCTAACATGTAGGGTAACCATCTTCAACGTGTAGCTTATACAAGATGATGGAGGAGCTACTCCACCTTCATTGCACCGAAGTTTCACTCATCCCTTATACCAGAATTGAGGTTTTTAAATTGCAACTGCTCCCTTCATGCATAGATCTCCAACTTGTTGCCTTTAGGAAATAATTTTTGTATGTTGTTTAAGCCTCTAACCATGGACAACATCTCCATCAATGCCAACCACATGCAGGGAAAAGGTGGGCAACACGTTACCATTTGATTTTAGGTATGTTAGACCACTCTTGTCTATCCTTTTTAGCTGGTCATATGAATGCTTAAGATAGAAACATGAATTTCCTTATGAATTACATGAATGTTTGAGCATGATTTGAAAAAAAGTGGTAAGTTTTCCTAATTATGTTTAGTGAAATTCTATATTAGGATTCTCGGTTTCCTTGAACAGTCCTAGTGTTTTGGCCATAACTTAGCCTATGGAACTCCAAATTGGATGATTCCAACTATAAATGAAACCTAATACACGGTAATAAAAATATTTAGAAGAGACCTAGACCTAATTCTAGCTTAATGATACTGAAAATTGATATTAATTATGGTAACCTAATACTATCCTTGTGTTGAAGCAGCTTATGATTTTTGGTACATATTTCATAATTTATAAGTTGAAAAGGCATGATTTTTAATGATATGAAAACTAGAGACATAGGGGAACAAATGTCTAGAATACTTCAAAACCTAATTTGAAAGTTTGATATCTAAAAATTAAGGAACAAATGGAGGCATGGTTAAATGAAGAGAAAAACATGGTAAATGGAAAGG
The DNA here is from genome assembly GCA_027563885.1 of Erythroxylum longipes. Taxonomy (NCBI): domain Eukaryota; kingdom Viridiplantae; phylum Streptophyta; class Magnoliopsida; order Malpighiales; family Erythroxylaceae; genus Erythroxylum; species Erythroxylum longipes. Next base: position 2,219,038 of record JAOQMS010000009.1, on the reverse strand, counting down.
AAAACATCATGTATATCCATATCTTATGTATGTTATTAAATGGGTATTAATTGATAGCATGTAGATGTTATATATGTGGCTTAATGGTTGTTCAATGGCAGCATGTATGTTGTACATAGTTCAATGGTTCAATGTAAGGAAAATAGTAGGTATATACTATGTATATTATTTAAATGGAAAGAAGACAACATGTATAAATCATGGAAGTTGTTCAACGGTTGTTCAATGGTTGAATGAAAAGAAAAAATAATTTTATTCTTACAAAATGCTAAGATTTTAGCTAAGCCCTTTGTCATAAAATTTGTAAAACAAGGTGGTAAGTTAAGGATGTACTTGGCAGGTTTTAGGAACCTTTTAGGGGTCTCCCTCATAGCTGAGTAAGACAATAAAGTTTTCTCATCACTATAGACTCAGGACTAATAAAGGAAAAGCACCCAACATATGAGGGTGGTTTATGATAAATGACAAATAGTGAGTGTGTATTTAAATTGATTTGTTAAGATAGTTTTTACCTTACTATCAAAAGTATGTTTATGAATAATTCCATTGGTGCTACTACTTCAATTTAAAAGTTAACCTTCATGAGGTTTACATATGCTTTGATTTATCATTAAATTGAGTTTTGGATGCACTTGGAAACTAATGAGATGTACATTTGAATTGACATTGAATTGAAATTTGCATATGCTTTAAATTGGCATAGAAATGGATTTTGAATATGTTTTGAATTGGTATTGAAATGAGGCGTGCCTATATATTAATTGTGATTTAGCCTAAAGTATGACATTAGGTCTTTATACATACGATTATATTGATCAGAGTACATCTTAATGTGCATGGTGATATTTGGGGGGCATCTGTTGAATGCATTTTCTCGTTAGAATGAGTGACATTTTCTCTTAGTTTTTGCACAAAATCATTAGGTTTTATACATGTTTTTCCTGCTAAATTGTTTAGTTTACCTGAATCTGCATTTATAGTTGTTCATGTTTAATCTGTAAGAAATGCATTT
>JAOQMS010000009.1:2179459-2191569 GCA_027563885.1 Erythroxylum longipes | reverse complement strand
TCCCGGGATCAACATTTTATTGAATTTTCCTATGATCTACCTCGGATTTTGTTCGGAGGTAGGTTAAACGAATTTGTCCGTTTTAAGTATCACTGGTGGGGAATCCCTCCCTCGTGGGAATGCGTCCAGATGTCACATAGGACGTCGGGCCCGTGCCCCGCCCGGGGAGGGGTTCCAGCAAAAGATGTGGGTTATGTGTGGGTCGGTAATGAGAGGGAGGAGAGGGAGAGCATACAACAAAAAATAGCAAAAGGAAATAACCATTAAATGTTATAAGTGATTTGGTGTAAGATGAGTGTTTCTCCTCCTTTTGTTTTTTTAAAAGACACTTGTCATGAATTTAAGCAAGCTACATGTACTCCTTTTTTAGCTGCCAAATGTCACTTAATTCATAAACCATTTGTCACTTAATTCTCTAAGCTATTTGTCACTCATTTTATAGGCTTAGTCATCCTAAATTTTCACATGTCAACTTGTCTTGCCTCTTGAAATTTTTCCTAGGCTAAATGTACTTATTAATTCATCAATTATTTTTATTGGTAAATCAAAATACAACACATTAGAAATGCACAATTGTGTCATAATCATTTTTAAACTTTCATACACTAGAACATGTCAATTGAGTGCACATAAAATCTATGCATTTTTTCTAAATCATAATTCATATGTGTATGCTAATATTATGCTTATGAATGAAATCATAAAATCATCTCCTAAATGAACCAAATTAATTCTATAATGATGTAACTTATGTGACTTGGTATTCTAGCACTCTAACCTCAATAGTTTTGGAGACTGACTACTACAATTCTCCCCTCCTTAAGAAATTTTGTCCGTGAAATTCTTACCTGATTGATCAAATAGATGGGGGTAATGTTTTCTTATGTTCTCCTCAGTCTCCCACGTAGCTTGCTCTCTCGAATGATTTCTCCAAAGAACTTTAGCCAAAGGAATTTCACAGTTTCTTAATTGCTTAGTCTGATATCCAACTATTTTAACCAGTTCCTCTACATAAATCAAATTAGTTGCAATCTTAACCTCTTGTGCCGGTAATACATGCGTTGGATCTGACCAATATCTCCTTAGCATACTAACATGAAATACATTATGAATCTAAGCCATTTCAGGTGGTAATACTAATTTGTAAGCCAATCGACCTACTTTCTCAATAATCTCATAAGGACCGATATACCTAGGGCTTAACTTTCCCTTTTTTACTGAACCTTAGCACTCCTCACCAGGGCGATACTCTCAAAAATAGCTTGCCTCCTACTTGGTATTCCAAGTCCCTCCGGTGATGATCTACATAACTCTTTTGCTTGTCTTGAGCCACCTTAATCCTACTGTAGATCAATTTTACCTTATCAATGGTACCTTGAATCAAATCTAGACCTTCAACAATCCTTAGGCCTTATTCATCCCAGTACAAAGGTGCTCGACACCTTTTGCCAAATAACACCTTATATGGAGCCATACTAATACTACTATGATAATGATTATTGTATGCAAATTCAACGAGAGCTATATATTCATCCCATGCTCCTTGAAACTCCAAAACACACACCCTAAGTATCTCTTCAGCAGTTTGAATAGTCCTCTCACTCTGTCCATCTATTTGAGAATGAAATGTTGTACTAAAATTTAACTTTGTATCCAATGCTGTCTGTAAGCTGCCTCAAAATCTAGAAGTAAATTTGGGATCTTGATATGATACAATAGACACTGGGAACCCATGTAACCTACTATCTCATTTACATATCTCCGAGCTAACTGATCTAGTGTGTTATTCTCTCTAATAGGTATGAAATAATCTGATTTTGTCAATCTATCAATAATGACCCATATAGCATTGCTGCCTTAGAGTTCTCGGGAAACCCGTAATAAAATCCATTATAATCCTCTCACATTTCCACTCTATAATAGGTAATGACTGTAGTTTCCTAACTGGTACCTGATGCGCTGCCTTAACTTGTTGGCATGTCAAACACCTGACAATATACTCAGCCACTTGCTTCTTAATCCCTAGCCACCAAAAATGTTGTTTCAGAGTATTGTACATCTTGGTAGTACCTGGATGCATAACATAGGATGCTATGTGTGCTTGCTCCAAAATTTCTTTAAAACATCAACATCTGGTACACATAATCTCTGATTCACCACAATGTACTATTTCTCAGCTTAAACTCAGGACTTGATTTCTTTGTTAAATTCTCTATAATTTTCACAAATTTCGGGTCCTTACTTTGATCTTTTCCGATCCTATCATGTAATATTGGTTTAAGTTTAAACGTAGCTAATAATGCTTCATTCTGCCCTAAACCTAGCTCGATATTCAGTGCTCTTAGTTGAACTAGATTTGGTAACCTCAATGCTTAAATTTGTGCTACACTGTTATTGGATTTCCTACTTACTGCATTAGATACAACATTAGCCTTACCTGAATGGTACTCTATCGTGAAATCATAATCCTTAAGCAACTCAATTCACCTCATTTGTCTCATATTAAGTTCCTTTTAACTCAACAAATATCTCAAACTTTGACGATCCATAAAAATTTGAAACGTTTCATCATATAAATAATGTCTCCAAATTTTCAAAGCAAATACTACTACAATAAGCTCTAGATCATGAACTGGATAATTAAACTTATGAGGCCCTAACTGTCTTAAAGCATAAGCAATCACTCTACCATACTGCATCAAAACACACCCAAACCCTTGGTGTGAAGCATTAATATAAAGAACATACCCTCTAGATCCAGATGGAATAGTCAATACCAGTGCTGTAGTTAATCGATGTTTTAACTCCTCAAAGCTCCTTCAACATTCATCAGTCCATCGAAAAGGTATGTTCTTCCTTAAAAGCTTTGTCAAAGGGGCTGAGATCAATGAAACCCCTCGACAAGCATCCTGTAATAACCTGCTAGCCCAAGAAAACTTTGAATCCTTGACACATTTCTAGGTACTTCCTACTTCATCACTACCTCAACTTTCTTTGAGTCTACCTGTATGCCCTGTCCAGATACTATATGACCTAAGAACACCACCTGATCAAGCCAGAATTCACACTTACTAAACTTGGCGTACAATTGCTTCTATCTCATTATCTGTAAAATTAACCTCAAATGCTCATAATGTTCCTCTATACTCTTTGAATACACTAGGATATCATATATAAATATAATAACAAAGTGATCTAAGTAAGGTTTGAATACTTTATTCATCAATTCCATAAAGGTAGCTAGAGCATTCATCAACCCGAAAGGCATCACCAAAAACTCAAAGTGTCTATATCTAGTTCTGAATGCACTCTTTGGTACATCAGCTTCTGCTATTTTCAATTAATAATACCCTAACCTCAAATATAGTTTAACAAATACCTGAGCTCCCTGTAATTGATCAAGTAAATCATTTATTCTTGGTAGGGGTACTTATTCTTCACTGTCACGCGATTCAATTGCCTATAATCAATGCATAGTCTCAAAGTCCCATCCTTCTTCTTCACAAACAAAACTGGAGCTCCCCAAGGTGACACACTGGGTCTGATAAAACCGTTATCTAACAACTCCTGCAACTGATTTTTAAGTTCTTTAAGTTTCACAGGTGCCATCCTTTAAGAAGGAATAAATATAAGAGAAGTACTTATGACAAGGTCAATGGTGAACTCTGTTTTCCTATCTGGTAGTAATCCTGGTAATTCAGTAGAAAAGACATCTAGAAAATCCCTAATAATAGGACTATCCTGTAATATCTGCTTAACTCTGGTATCAGTCATATAGGCTAAATAAGCCTTACATCTACTTCAAATCAGTCTAACAACGCTTATTGATGAAATCAATATGGTTGGCATTGTTTAACTAACACCTCAAAATATTACTAATGGTTGAGTAGGAGATTCAATAATAAACTCTTTAGTGTAACAATCATCACAGCTCTCTGCGCAGTAAACCAGTCCATACCTAAAATAAGGTTTATTTCTTTCAACTGCGGTACTATCAAATCGACTTTCAATTCAGTGTGGTCAATCTAAATAATTCACCCTTTACATACTTCTCCAATCGTTATAGTACTACCTACTGGAGTACTTACCTCTAAGCCAAACTCTAACATCTCTCTCTCACGATGCAATTGAGATGCTAGATCTGGGGCAATAAAGGAATGCATAGATCCTGGACCTAATAATGCAAATGCCTCAAGATCAAAGACATATAATATACCTGCAATAACATCTAGGGAATTCTGTGCCTCCTGTCTAGTAATGGCAAAAATCTTGGCTTGAGACTGTGGTTGGTTATTACGTACTTCAGTCCTAACACTAGGACCTGCTGAGATTACTTTACCCTACCTTTGCCTTTCTGTCCTGCTCTATTGGCTTTGCTCTGCTGGACAGTCATCTCTGTCACTGGTTCTCCTCTCACTCCAGACTGTGCTCCTAAAGCTGATGGACAATCTCTAATCTGGTGACTAAGGAGCCACAATGCAAACAAGCTCCCGTTACCTTCCAACGTACTCCGCCATGTTTTTTTCCACAATGTTCACAACTAGGAATCTGTTGTGTTTGTCTTCCATAAGTTTGCCTTCTAGATTTCTGGCCTCTACCACTACCAAAATGAGCAGAACCACCTCTAGGTCTAAACCCTGACTGCCTCGATCTAAACTGTGATCATGTTGGTCCATTCTGTCGTTTACTAAATTTTTTGTCAGAGTCAGCTTGAAACTCACCATGCCTCTTAGACCTTAACTCTTGTTTATACTCTACTTGTTCATCCTTTAGTTATTGTTCAATTCAAATCTAAGCGGCATGTAGCTTGGTAAAATTATTCAAATTTGTAATAGCCAATCTTGTCCTAGTCTCCATATTCAAACCATCCTCAAACTGCCTATAGTCTCCATATTCAAACCATCCTCAAACTGCCTATATTTATCTTCCTTAGTCGGGATCAGAGCAGTAGCATACCTCGATAGTTCATTTAATCGTAACTTATACTCAGCTACAGTGAGATTTCCCTATTTCAGATTAAGAAATTCTTTCATCAGCAGTAGCATACCTCGATAGTTCATTTAATCGTAACTTATACTCAGCTACAGTGAGATTTCCCTATTTCATATTAAGAAATTCTTTCATCTTCCTATCTAAATAGATCTTTGGCATGCAATTATCTTTAAAGACTTTTAGGAAGTCCTCCCATGTCAGTTTGCAAGGTCGGGCGGAACTACCTAAAACTGTCTTCCACCACTAATAGGCTGGATCTTGAAGTAATGAGACTGTGTAGTCGAATCTCTCATTAGGCTCACAGTCCACCTGATTAAACACTCTCTTTGCTCTCTCCAGCCAACCCTCTGCTTCAGCAGGACCTGTACTTCTATATAAGTATACAACTCCCTGCTTCCTAAGTTTATCATACCTCCTTTCTCTCTTCTCAGGGACTCTGAGGTATTTGCTCAGATTAGGGTATAAGGGACTCTTTATTAGCTCCTATTGACTCAAGGTTAGCTGATTCTATGACACGGTCTCCTATATAAGATGATCTATAACAAACAATAATAGTGATCACTATATGGGTCTTTTACTATAAGCCATGTTGAAATGCTCACATATGTCTTTAAGGATGCCAAACCATGCTCTAATGCCAAATTTGCAACATACCACTCCCATAGAGCGTAATCCCAAACATACCAGAGGATATTCGAGGACATACTCTATGGAAATGATATATTAGGACAATCAAAATAACTAAATAAAGACATTGAACATATCAAAAGCATTTAAAACATTCATTTCTTCTCATTTCTATCATACCCGTAAAAGGTCATATATAACATTATAATTTAGAATCCACATATACATTACACAATAGATTAAAGTTTAATCTTAGTATAAAAATGTGTAACATGATACAGGATGCTAATGCAAAAGACTCTAACTAGACTCTACAGATTCAGCTGATCAAATCTTTGAGCCATTTCTGTCCCTAAAATGTAAGTACTAAACTTCTAGTATATCGTTTTGGTAGCTAGAACTCCCTTGAACCTGAAACAAAACAACGTTGCAATTTTGATGAGTTTGTGAACTTTGTGAGTGAACCATCGTCGATGCACTCACACAAGTCAAATCAAAAAGACAATTTATATCACAATTTATCACACCTCAACAAGTATATCATATAAGCTAGTATTACATATTACATCACGTTCTCTATTGACTTCAGCTGTATTTCACTATTTCAAAGTAATTCAATAAATCATTTCAATTCAATCATATGATGCATGTAGGGATGCATATGTAAATGCACATGTGTTTTCATTCTCATTTTGTTTTGTTGTGACCAAGTTCTTATCAATGGAATTTTTTATCCCGTACCTTTTGTAGGTATCGAGTTCATGGTTGGCCTGTACCCATTATAGATACTGAGTCCATGCTATTAGAGTCTGAGGCTCTTTTCATAATTTTGAGCTCAAAGCTCTTTTCTGCACATCGTCCACTCTGGTCATAACTCCTTCATCTGATCATGCATTTCAATATGATTAGATGTATCATTTCATATGCTATGATTATATTACCTTTCATATCAATGTGCTTATGTCATATAATTGACTCCTCGGACCTAAGTCTGGCATTTATCAATCAATTATACACGCATTTCACATTAAACATACAATTCACACAGAAGCAAATATAAGTGAGTTTACACATCTAGGTTGACTCACAGTACACTCCATAAATGTATTGCCTCCATGTTCCGATAATGTCTAGATGTTGACGATCACCTTGCGCGTCTATTATCATACAATACATACACATATAATTCACAAATCACCAAGTTGTTTAATCATATAAATATACAATCATGTACATGTATATGTGTCATATTTCAATGCGTAGTCAATTGACTTTTTGGGTATGTATTCTTATGGATAGATCTTGGCTATTCAATTTGTTCTTATACACCATAAGGCCATTCAAACATTACAACTTGTATACTACCATTTTGCAATCAGTTTTATACCTTTAAGTTAGCTTGATTTACTCTAATTTCATCTATCATACATTATGGTTATCCTTGTACATTTTCATAATAAAAAGCCTCTTGTAATACACACATAATTGTCATTTTAAATATGGAATTTCAGCAACCTAGATCTTTCCATTCACAAAACTTTTTCCAGCAATATATATTCATAAATTTACCTAATTGTCATTCATAATTACCCTATGTTCTTCAATGCTCATTCTTCCATACCTTATACATATTACTCATGTCCTTAAGATCATGTTTGGATTAAAAGAACACATTTATTCCTTTAATAAATCATAATTTCCAGCTTTGAATACAACTATATCAAAACAATCCATTCTTTAGGTTATGACATCAATTAACTACATAAACTTGATCATAACCAATTAATCAAGAAACAATCTAGGCTCATTACTGGACTTAATTAAGTCCAAATATACCAATTTAGAGTGAATTTTCTCAGCTGGTTGGACATGTACGCAAGGCTGAAGTTAAAATTCCAGAATTTGTCATCAACATCACTAATGTGTGTAACTTTATTACCTTCAATACTTCACAAATTTTACAAGCTTAGAGACATTACTAAGACATGAAAATTTCCAGATTTCAGGTCCTTTAAAGTTACTTCATTTCAAGTTAATACAACTTCCATATTGTTTACACTAAAGCTTACAAAATTTTGCTCACTTATGTCATTACAGTCACTTCTTTTACAAACACAGCTATAGCTCTAATTTTCCACATTCTAAAATAACTTAATAATACCTATCTTTAGCATGAATTTCTCATCAATTATACTTCAAATATTAACTTAAATCATCCATACAATAGCCCATAAACTATTATTTTTGTACATGCAAAAATAGAACAGAAAAGTACCCGTTCATTCTTCATTTCTAGCACATCTTTAACACCAACACCACATCAATCCATCCCTAAGTATCCATAATTAAATTAAGCTAACATATACCATAATAGGTTAGTATTTTACTTACTTGATTAGCTTGAATGTCACCTCAAATGTCAAGCTTGCTTAGCCTCACGTGTAAGAAAAATTTAAGAACATTGAGGGGGTGTGATGGGTTTGGCCATGACTAGGAGAAAAGACAGGAGCATATGTCACAATGTTCTACCTCTATAGCTATCTTTATAAAGGATTTTATATGGGTTTTAGGGTGGTGATGTACAAAACTAAGGAAAAAACTCAAAGATGTGGTTTATGTATGGGTTTCGGTAATGAGTGGGAGGAGAGGGAGAGCATACGGTAGAAAAAAACAAAAGAAAATAACCATGAAATGTTATAAGTCATTTGGGGTAAGATGAGTGTTTCTCCTCCTTTTGTTTTTTGTTAAAAAGACACTTGTCATGTATTTAAGCAAGCTACAATTCCTCCTTTTTTGGCTGCTAAATGTCACTTAATTCCTAAGCCATTTGTCACTTAATTCTCTAAGCTATTTGTCATTCATTTTATAGGCTTATTCATCCTCAATTTCCACATGTCAACCGGTCTTGCCTCTTGAAATTTTTCCTAGGCTAAATTTACATATTAATTCATCAATTCTTTTTATTGGTAAACTAAAATACAAGACATTAGAAATGCATAATCGTGTCATAATCATTTTGAAACTTTCATACCCTGGAACATGTCAATTGAGTGCACATAAAATCTTTGCATTTTTTTTTCTAAATCATAATTCATATGTGTATGCTAACATTATGCATGTGAATGAAATCATAAAATCATCTCTTAAATGCTTAATGATGTAACTCATGTGACTCAGTATTTTAACACTTTAACCCTTAGTAGTTTTGGAGATCGACTATTACAGAGAGAGTCTTGGATAGAATAGCAAATTTTCCCTGAACGTATCCTAATTTTTTGCCTAATTCTTCTTCTAATGATCAACTCAACTTCTGATAAAAAAGTATACCTTGGTTATATTTCATCTCTTTAACAAGTCTAGTAATGAGTATAATGGCCCTATTGTTTTGATGGAGAGAAGAACCTATGATTAGCTTTTCAAGAAACTTCCAAACAAACACTTTCAAATAAATCTTTCATTTTCTTATTTTACTATGTTCAACTCTATGTATTCCTCTATCCATAGAGTACATAAACAATTCAAAATGCCTCAACTTTTTTATTTTTAAAACAGGTCCTAATCAAATAGAAATAATTTGAAGCACTTCTTTACACAGTATTTTGAAAACCCAAGGACCCAATTGTATGGATATGTAAAATAAAAGATTTTCAATCCTAGTAAGTGAATAATTTGTCCACTTCATAGATGCAATTTGGCCATAATTTATGAATTGTCTGATTCTTGATTGTCGAATCTTGTTCTTTTTTAGTTTTAGTTTTATTCAAGTCATATATGTCTCCAAATTGAAATAATAAAATTGGATTTCTTTTTTATTATGAAAATTTGTTTATTATTTCTTTTATAAAGAACATTTTTTATGACCCATTTTATTATTTCTTTTATAAAGAACATTTTTTATGACCCATTCTTTTTCTTTCTTTTGATAAATTGAAAAAGAAATTTTATATTTCTTTTCATTTTCACTTTCATTCATAGTATGGGATAGAAGTAGGCTTTAGAAGGACTACTAAGTGACTTGAGAAATCAAACTGTATCAGTATTTTTATAGATCTTTCTGCAAAGACTTTTGAATTTAACCATTAAAATTGAATTGAATTGAATTCAATTATTGAATACATTTTCTAAATTATATTAGATTCGAGTAATTTAAGTAGATTAATGTATTCAAGGAATAATATTACTTTAAGTTTAACGGACGATTGAGAAATAATAGAACGAGTGGATGAATAGGAAGACCAAGATACACAACGGATTAGTAATATAGGTTCTTTAATTTATTGAAAAGAAAATTTCTGCATAACATTGAAATCTAATATATAAAAAAATTGAATTTGAATATATAAAATATAAAAAGAATGTTAATTTTCTTTTGAATTTGAAATTTTAATTATAAAAATAAAAATTGGGGCAAAAAGTTGGTAGAAACGATCAGGCGGTACTTCCCCGATTCCGATCCAAAGTATACTGTCAACCACATTCTTTCTCCATTTGAGGCATTAATTTACCAACTAAAATATCGCCGTCTCTACTATAACCTTCCCAACCACGATTTCTTTCTAGGCATTTCACTATAATGTTATAAACAAGAGTAATTCCAAATGATTCATAATCAATAGTTAGTGGAAGATGTGTAAGGAATTGCAAAAAAAAAGTTGTAGCAAAAAGGTATGATATTCAAGGCATTTTCCCTATATGTGCAAATAAAAATCGGGCAAAACTTTACTTGGAGTAGGCACAAACCTAAAAATAATTGAAAAACCCATTCAAGAATAAGAAAATAACATTGTGATTGAATTTTTATTTCGATCAAAGGGGTTCTCTATCTTGATGGTATCTTCTTTTGTTAGATAATTGTTGAGAGGAATATCTCCGAACATAACTAGGAACAAATTTTCTTTTAGTAGTGTTATAATTACAAAGAATCTCTTGCTTAGCATTTACTTGTAATTGTGATGGATAAATATATAAGTCTTTCTTATATTGTTTCTGGGTGTCTCAATTACTGAAATTTGAGGAAATTCCCTCTTTCCAACGAATGAATGAAAGAGCCACTTCAAATTAGATTTCAAAATGAAAGAATTATGTTCTGTCAAAATATTGGATCTTTTGAATTGATTAATAATACATTTTATTTGACAACTTTAAGAATTCATAACGAAGTGAAGTTTAGTGTGTATACTAAATTCAAACGAATTGACATTATTCATTAGTTGTTTTTTATTTCTTTGTTAATATTTATTCTAAATAACAATTCCAGTAGTTATTATTTTATTCATTAATATTTCATTATTGATTCTTTTATTCATTAATATTTATCTATTTTAAATAACACTTCCATTAGTTATTATTACTAATTAGTATTATTACTTATTATTAAAAATTACTGATTAATATCAATCATGTAAAATACAAAAATAAATTAAAATAAATAGAGAAAAGCCAACTATCGAAGTCGAACGAATGACCATCGCATTAAGAGAAATTATATGTGCATAGTATTAAGATATTTATTATATCTCATTATTTAATTTTGTCATTTTTTATTAGTAGGTCTTCGAGATGATGATTAAAAATCCAAATCAAGAGGTGGTGTAAATAATTAATACTTTTAAGTATTATTTTCCTTGTGTGTGTAATTCTAAGTATTATTTTCCTTGCGTGCGTGACCCTACTTCTGGACTATAGACGTGAGTGATTTTGTGATTGCTTTTCAGTTTGGTGTTGATTGTAGCTGTGAGTGTATGGTGAAGCTTTGATTTGATTATTTTGTGATTTGAGGGATATTGTGAAATTGCTAAAGTGAGAGAGGTTTGTGTGTGACTTGGTCTATGTCTTGGTGTGGGTTGATCAAAGGCACATAGATAGATAACGTTGTTGTGTGCAAAAAATTGTGAGAGAGCTGAAACAGCGGGGTTGTGTGCGTGAACCATCGTTTTTGGAGGATGTTCACATGGGCTAAAGGATAGTATGAGTGAGCTACAGATTTTGTGATGTTACATGCGTGACTTCCTCTCTGGACTCCGTGTATGTGCAGTCTTGTTTTATGTTGGTCACAGATCACGTTATGGTGGAGTGTAGAACAAAAAAAGGTAGAGGTAGATTGGGCATATGTGACTCTTTGGTTATGCATAATTTATTGGCTGCATCTTAATCGTTGGAAAAGTAAAAAACTTTAGGAAGTTGTTCTTTGTTTCCTTCTCAAGTGTTTTCATTCGTGTTGAATTTTTTTTAATCACTTGAGTTATTTATTTTGTGTTATTTCATTATAAGATTGTTGCATCTTAATCTTTGGAAAAGTCAAAAACTTTAGAAAGTTGTTCTTTGTTTCCTTCTTAAGTGTTTTCATTCGTGTTGAATTTTGTTTAATCACTTGAGTTATTTATTTTGTGTTATTTCATTATAAGATTGTTGAGAAAAATCCTCATTGAGGTTAACACGAGTCGGTCATGTTATTGAGTGTGAATCACTTTCACAGGTTGTGAGGGCCGGGG